>WUAM01000431.1:130885473-130913995 GCA_024336885.1 Actenoides hombroni | reverse complement strand
CTGGGTTAAAAACTGTTTGGATGGCCAGGCCCACAGAGTGGTGGTGAATGGTGCTGCATCTAGTTGGTGTCTGGTGACCAGTGGTGTCCCCCAGGAATCAGTACTGGGCCCAGTCCTATTCAGCATCTTTATTGATGACGTGGATGTGGGGATGGAGTCTACCCTCAGTAAATTTGTGGATGACACCAAACTGGGAGGGAGTGTCAACCTGCCTGAGGGTAGGAAGATGCGGCAGAGGGACCTGGACAGGCTGGGTCGATGGGCCGAGGCCAATGGTATGAAGTTCAACAGGACCAAGCACAGTGTCCTGTACTCTGGACACAATAACCCCATGCAGCGCTACAGACTGGGGGAGGAGTGGCTGGAGAGCGGCCCGGTGGAGAGAAACCTGAGAATGCTGGTTGACAACTGGTTGAACAGGAGCCAGCAGTGTGCCCAGGTGGCCCAGAAGGCCAATGACATCCTTGCGTGTATCAGGAACAGTGTGGCCAGCAGGACTAGGGATATGATTCTTCCCCTGTACTCAGCACTGGTGAGACCTCACCTCAAGTACTGTGTACAGTTCTGGGCCCCTCACTTCAAGAAGGATACTGAGGTGCTGGAGTGGGTCCAGAGGAGAGCAACAAGGTTAGTAAAGGGACTAGAAGGAAAGTCTTATGAGGAGAGGCTGGGGGAGCTGGGGTTGTTTAGCGTGGAGAAGACTCAGGGGGGACCTTGTCACTCTCTACAACTACCTGAAGGGAGGTTGTAGTCAGGTGGGGGTCAGGCACCTCTCCCAGGCAACTAGTGACAGGACGAGAGGGCATGGCCTGAAGCTGCACCAGGGGAGGTTTCGGTTGGATATCAGAAAGCGCTTCCTTACAGAGAGGGTGAGCAAACATTGGAATAGACTGCCCAGGAAGGTGGCGGAGTCACCTTAAAGAAAGGCTAGATGCGGCACTTAGTGCCATGGTCTAGACGATGTAGTGGTGTTGGACTTGATGATCTCAGAGGTCTTTTCCAGCCTCAGTAGTTCTGTGATTAGAGCACTAGAAATGTGTAACCTATAAATGGAGCATATTCTGCTAATTTTGAAAAAAAAAAATTGCATGTAAAAATAATTGTAATCAGAAACAAAATTTCTCTATACTTGCATTTCAGTCTTGCAAAGGCATCCAAAGAAGTAGCTGAAAAATCATATGGCTTTAAAACAGAAGAAGTCCCTTTCATTATAAAGAAAAGATATCTGAATAGTTTTTAATTGTCCTTCCTGACACTATTTCTCACGGTGCATTAAATGCTCTTTCCTGTTACATTCTCTCTTTACACCTAGCCTATAAATTAAATTAAATTTCTTGCAGTGTGATGCTTTTCATTTTTTTGCTGCCAGCCTTCATGTGACAATTCTTCATCTACTTCCTCTAGTGAATTTGACTACAGAAGAGATAAAACATTGGGGCAATGATGAAAAAACCACCAAAGAACCC
This sequence comes from Actenoides hombroni, assembly GCA_024336885.1. Lineage (NCBI taxonomy): Eukaryota > Metazoa > Chordata > Aves > Coraciiformes > Alcedinidae > Actenoides > Actenoides hombroni. The sequence goes on along the minus strand of WUAM01000431.1, from coordinate 130,912,529 downwards.
CAAAACTTTAAGGAACTCAGAAAGCAAATAGACCATTTTCAGTGTATACCTAGTTTAGTTATAAATCCACACTTCTTTGCAATGCTTGATAATAAATTGTCAAGTAGCAGAGACTGCTTTTCTCAGTCTCTGAAGAACCACCTTTATTACATTCACTTTGCACAAACTTTACAGAAGAGATGAAGAAAATTTGTGATTGGCCCAAGGTCATACTGGAAATATAGCTTTCTGAATCATAATCACTATGCCAAACTAAAGATAAGTTTTCATATTAAATAGTTTTTTAAAAAAGTACAATAATGTGAAAATGCAAATGTCTAAGTTATTATGGAAGATTTTGGCTTTGAAATAAGGCTTTGTGATCTGCGTACATTAGAATAGTTCAGAAATACTGTGTACAGAGGCTATAACTTAGGAAGTTCTGTGGAATAAATGTTAAGTAGCTTAATTTTTGAGAGAAGAAAAAATGATGCTGTGATTTTCCAGTCCCTGATACCAGCATCTGAAGAACTAGTTCAACTTTCTACATGTCAGTTCTTCATTTTTTTCTTAGAAAGGGGAGTGTACTTAAAACTATAATTGTATTTGTTCAATGTGTGACTTCAGAAAACTACAATCCATTAGGAAATAACACAACACTGAAAGCAGCACAGCAAGGCTGTGAAGTGACATGAGCTGAAGCTATACAGAAGTCAACATTACAGAGATTGATGGAGAGTTAAAATGAAGAAGAGTTTATATTGGAAGGGAAAAAAGGGATCTCTTTCCCATCCTCACTTCTTTTCAGTGCTATCTAGTATTGTACAGCATGGGGTATGGTTGTGGTACCTATTGGAGTAATCATGTTCAGACTAGTACAATAATGACAGGAAAATATTATTTTAATAACACTTCTTATAGGCAAATCTATCAGTAGAAAATACACGAACACATCTAAATGTCCTGGAGTCAGACAGTGGCCACTGAGTCAATGGTGCTCTACACAAGAAGACCTCCATGGAGGTCATTGCATTATATTTTTAGCAGTCTCTATTGCATTATAGGGGTCACAAATGCTGTGAAGGTGGCCAATTCCAGCAATGTGGATAATGCCATGCTGAATATTTTAAATTGCTCCAAAGGCAGTATGGGAACCTGAAATATGAAAAGGCTGAATCTGAAAGTTTGTTCATCTCCTAGATTTGACAAAGCTCTTGTCTATTCTCATTTCCTGTTAATGAGGTAAAGTCTAAGTGTCTTTGACTAATAGAAAATGAGATATTTGTTGTATCATGTGATTCTTTAATTAAATGAATTTTAGGAAATAAGATTGCCCAGGAAATTGACAATATTAGTTACAGTAATGTGAATGTGCCAATGATAACAACCCACAGTATGATTAAACCATGTTTTTAAATCTGTTTTGGACAAGTTTTGGCTAGGATGCATTTGCTGACAGAACAGCAGCAGAAGAGTGCCAGCCTGCCTTGTTTCCCCACTAGTTCTCCACTGAGCATTTCTGTTTATTCAGCAACTAGTTCATTGGTGAGTGTACTAGATAAAGAAGAGATGAACGAAATGCTTGACAACATGCCAGTCTTCTGAAATGTCCAAGTGCTGGTTTTGTGGTATGTAGCTCACGTGGCTTTAGAACTGCTGTAACAGCATAGGTAGGAAAATGTACCAAGGCCTTCTGCAGAAGGTATTATTGGCCTCTGAAGAGTCATGAACAGAAACTGCAGTTCTGCTCTTCAATTAAAATCTACTTTCAAATACAGTACTATGGGCCTAAAACTTGTCATAAGCCATTCTGAGGAAGCAGTTTAGAAACAGCCAGAGACGTTTTTTGGGGGGAGCAGAAGAGCAATCCAAAGAACAATGGGGAAGAAGCAACCTCAGAAGGGATGTATCATCCTATACTATGACTATGTTAAAATTCAACAGAAAGTTCAGTCCATTCTATGTACCTAACATGTACCATAAGAACAGCTTGGACCCTGGGGGCTGGAACATTTGCATATTATTTAAATAAATATTTAGAATAATAATAATAATGTAAAATAAGCTTATCCTTTTTTAGATAAAGGGATTATTTATCCTAGATCTGTGCAGAGATTACCAACATTGCCATTAAAAGTATTCTTTGAAGAGTTAAGTTTTAAATACTCTGAGCTTGATTCAGTCGTAGGTCCTAAACTCACCTTCTTAGATTCTCATTTGTTTTAAGTTCATATAGCTGCTGATGTAACTGCGCTGTGCTAATTTACTGCAGCTGATGATCTAGCCTACGGTGCTCTACTTTGGATGAAAACAATAATGATTCTGGCACCATCTAGAATTCTTTATTATTCCATTTACGTAGCTGCTTTCAATTAACTAGAGCAACTTGTCTTGGGGCAACAGAAGTGAACCATAGACTCAGGGAAAACGTGTGATTTGCTCCCAGTTCCCTTTCCTGGGTTGTCACTATGGTCTGTAGGCTGTGTTGTCATGGCATGCCTGTCTTTTGTTGTCTATCTTTATTATGGTCACAGCAGCATGTGCTGTTCATAGCTGCGCATTCAATTACTTAGACAAAACTAAGTTACAAAAATGTTTACTGCCACAGTGTAATTAATCCTCTGGAGTCCCATAAGCAACAAGCAACTGAACAAACAGCTGACTAATCTGCCAAAGTATGCATGTATCTTGCTTTGCAACATAACCAGTTGTCTGCTGGAATTTATATAATTAATTGTTAATTGACCTTTGTCATATAGCAGAAGTGAACCCTTCTTAGCTCGGAACAACTTGGAAGCCACTGTTCATTGTCTGCATATTTTTTCAGTGGATTGCCTGTTTTGAGCATTGACTGCCTCTTCTCTTTAAACATTACAGGGCAATACCCTCACGTCATATGAGAATGAAGAGAATATTTTTTTACTTTCATTATCCTTTGTATATTTCCTCCAGCAAACTTTAAAAATGTATATTCTCTATGACAAATAATTACATTGCAGAAGTCCACTTTAAACACTTTGGACCTGAAGGATGTCAAGTGCTAAAAAATACAATTAAAAGAAAATAAACCTTCCTTTTCTTCATATAGATCTGACATTTGGTGTGTAATAACCACATACTGTGACAGATGACCTAAGTTGTAAACATCAACATGTAATAATGATAGATTTGTTTAGATTTCTTCTGACATTACGCAAACTATATAAAGATAAACATGCTGCTAATATGGAGGGCACATTTTTACATTTTCTTGAGAAAACATGATGTTTTTTTCTCCTTTCATTCAGCACTAACAAAAATAAATGGATGTTTTGTGCCTACAGTCATGATTCATAAATGGGTAGTACTCTTATTCAAAATAGATGACCATTTTTCTCAATTAAAACACAATAATGTTTGCTGAATTTGTTAGAACGTTGTGTGAAATGAAACAGTTATACTTGAGGTCATAGGAGAGCTCTTTCTTCAGAAAAATGTAAGATCACAGCAAGGCTTTATTCTGAATTGGTATAACAATATTGTAAGAAGTTCAATTACAATAGCACTCCTGAGTCCACTGAAGTCAACCAACCAATAATATATATATAAGGAGGAAAAAAAAATAATTCTTTGTGATATGAATTTGTAATATATTTTTGTAAAGACCAGATGAGCAAGAACCTGTCTTTGGAGCAGAAAAAAGGGGATAAAAGGAGAATGGCTGAACTCTAAATGGAATTGCATTTTCTTAAGGGTATGAAAATGAATAGCACAAAAAAAAAGGAAAATAAAAACATAATTAGAGTCTTGATGGCGAAGGTTGAAAGAGATCATAAAATCATTTAGGTTGGAAAAGACCCGTAAGATCATTGAGTTCAGTGGTTGACCCAGTGCTTCCAAGTCCAGCAGTAAACTATTTCCCTAAGCACATCTCTATCTTTTAAATGCCTCCAAGGATGGAGAGTTAACCACTTTTCTGGGCAGCCTGTTCCAGACCTTGATAACCCTTTTGGTGAAGAATTTTTTCCTAATATCCAACCTAAACCTCCCCTGATGAACTTATGCATAGATTATCAATGTTACATTATCATGACAAATAAACCAGTAGATAACTTGGCAAAACTTATCTGTTCAGATAACTAATAGAACTAAGAGTGCTGAACTAGTCTTTCTGGGTTCAGTAAAGCTTTGAGGCATAGAACAGATAGAGGTAGCTCCAAGGAGAGTGCCTTTCAGATATTTCATGTGGAATATTTGCTTGTGTGACACAATATTGTGCTGATGAAATAGTAACACAAAAATTGGAAGATATTATCAAAGCAGAAGATGGTATATTTCATAAAATAAAGAAAAAACCCTAACCAAACCAAACAAAAAACCCCAATAAATTTTAAAATGGAAGTAATAAAAAAGGGGTGAAATTAAAAAGCATAAAATGCCTTGATGATCCATAGTAGGAAGTTTTGTTTTAACCTAGGTGACTGTCACCTGCATATGGTCAATAGGCCGTATTGAGGATTTCTACCCGATCCACCAGCTGAGTTAGAGCTGACAAGGGGATTCAGTTTTAAAAATGCAAAATTTATTTCTCAATTGAATCAAAAAGGTAGAAAAAATGGGAAGTGGTAAAGCTGCTGTATAAGACCCTGGTAGGACCTCTCCTGTGCAAAATCCTAATCAGACATATTCCAGAAAAATAAACAGGCTGGAACAGGTCAGGAGAAGGGTTGCTAAGGTGGTTAGGAAAGCATAATTTTTAATAGAAGAGCTTAGCTTGATTAGGCAAGTGAAGCTGAGAAGAGGCATTAGTTTGTTTACAAATATCTAAAGAACGAAGAAATGCTGTTTAAACTGAAGAATCATTTTGGCACAAGAACAGATTGGTACAAACTAGCTATGAATAAATTCAGGCTGAAAATTAGATTAATATTGCTGACCAATAGAGCATTCAGAATTTGGGTCTGTTCTCCGAGAGTACTAGGATGAAAAAATTTAGCTGTTTTTTAAACAAGAGCTTGTAAATGTGGTATCTGTGGTAGCAGGGCTCAATACCTGCTGTCAGCTGAGGTTCTTAGAGTTCTCTTTCCTCAGTTCTTAGGAATTTAATTCATGCATCTTATATCCAACACACAGAGAATCACCAATGATTTTAAGCAAAACAAATTGATAGCTGACTTCATTGGGTGATATGCAGTGGGAAAGGAAAAGTAGATTTCAGTTACTGGTTTATAAGGTGTTACTGTTACCAGTAAATTTAAGAGAGTGTGAGACCCATGAATATGACTCAAGAGACTGGTGAAAGACATTTGTTTAGAAATTTGTTCAGAAATGTATCTCAGTTCATTAAGTCCTGTACATCTTTTGACTTCTTTTTTCTCTGTCATTGAGCTTCTGTAGTTGGTTATATTGTCAGCCTGCCACTTTGTACCTTGTCATTTGTTTGTATGTCACTTAAAACATTGCCTTAGAGGTTAAACAATTTTTTTCCTGCTATATATTTACCTTGTTTTCATTTCTACACTTCACTATGTGGACCATCAACAACAGTTTGTGCCACTGCTAAACTGAGTCGCTTGTCTTGTTATTTATGTTTGTAATAAACTGTTATTTACACAGCAAGATTTAACTATGATTTACAGTGATCACATTAATTGACTACATTTCACTGTGCACCTCAGCTGCCAGTAATTTGGCCATAAATTTTACAGAATTTATCCTTGATTCACAATGTGGGAAGCCTGCTGGTCTTTTGTGAAACTACATGATCAATGGTGTTCCTCTAATTGGCTGGCAGCAATGCTAAAATGGTATAGCCATTGTTCTGTTCTGTAAGGATAAAGAATGTGATTCCCTCAATAAGCAAACTTCATATCAGGCACAGAAATCAAAGTTTCCTCTGGTGAAGCTGTGACCCACATATCCTTCAAGAAAACATATGAGGTGGCAGCCTTCTGCACCACTGGTCTCTGGTAAATATGTTAAATAAAGTAAAGATTCAACACACAAGCATTAAATAAGTTCACTGAGTTGTGCATTATTTTGAAAGTTGCTGAACAGCAGAAGGTAAAGTAATCACTCAGTAGAGTCAAGATGAATAAAATAAAAGGCTATCTCATGATACAATTGATTTCAATCTGCTGAAATATGCACTGTGCATTTTGATTAGCTGGGTAATGCAGTGTATGCTCCTGCTAGGAAGGAGAAACCCAACTCTTTATTGTACTTCTTTGTGCTACCTATCCATTCATCAAAACTTTCCTAATTTACATTCTATTTCCTTTGATGCAATCAATGTGAACAATAGAGGGTGTTACCTTGCATTTCTATACTTTGATCAGATTTGACATTTGTGATCAACTAAGTCTAGCAATGTTGTAGGTTAGGAAACATTTTGCTACTGCCATCAATTACATTGTTCAGTGACCTTCCCTCTCCCTGCTGTACTTTGAAAATACACATATATATTTCAAGATGTCTTTTTTGCCTGCACTATTTTTTACACAGAGCAACACTCTGTGTGAAAATGAGAGATGGTAAACAACATCCTTAATGCCTAAGATGAAGAAGCCAATGGCTACTTATCCACCCTTATATTGATGTACAGTTACTATTACAGTGAATATAAATAATAATACCATTAATCCTCTATGACACAGAGAACTACATACATAGCCTGAAGCACTGCCTATGCAGCAGGCTATGCATTACCAGTTCCTGGACTTGAGCTTTTTACTCCCCCAGAAAGATGTAGTTTGTTGATGTGATTTCAGTTCTTGAAAATACAGATGAAATGTAATAAACCTGATAGCACATAATGAATTAGACCTGTATTATTATTTGCACCGTTATAACTAAGAATGTTTATGCCTCAATGTGCTACTCTTCTATTGTGTATCTTTGGATGCAGTATTTCCATGCTGTATACCTGAGTTCTTTCTCTGGTAGAAGGAGATAATAAAAATTAATTTTTCATTACTTTAAGATTCCCCACTACAAAAGAAATGTTGTATTAGGTTAGCTCATAGGGCAAAACAAATATGGATGATAATTAAAGTCACAGATGACTTCTGCTCCACAAAAAAGCGCGAGGGAAAAAAAGCTAGTTCAATTAAGTCACTGTTCTCTCTACAGCCATTAGAACAATCTAAATCTGATGCTACTGTATTCATCGTTAAACAGCCACATTTTACAAATCTGGGATCAGAAGTAAGAGTGATGCTTGAGGCTTTCCAGTCAAATTCCATCTGTAAGGCATTTCACCTTGAAAATTATGAACTTGTATGTGTACTTTTGCCTGCTGACATGAAACAGCTCTCTGATATTGTTCTCACTACCTTCATATTCCTATATGATTATCTATCCAAGAAATACCTAATTCCTAGGAGATGGAAAGATCAACCAGTCCTGAAAAACACTTTCTAATCCTGGAACATCTGTTAAACCTGTTTCAGGTTGCCTACATAAAGAACCAAGGAGTGGATAGCAGTCAGAAAGAAAGTCTTGTTCAAGTGCAAAGTACCAAGCAGAGCAGAAAGAAATGCAGAAAGAGTATGAAAGAATAATAAATAAAGAAATAATGAAAGAACAGTTGAAAATGCTTGTGGAGAGTGGGAGTACCATTCCTGTAAGGTGTTATAATGCAATTTTCTATATAGTTTACACATTAGTTATCCTGAGAACACTCCCCAGAGATGCATTTGTCTTATTTGTAAGGAATACCTACGTGGTTCATGAGCACATGGGCATACTAACATGAATGATACTAGCAAAGTACATTTACTTTTATCTTTAAAAGGGTATAAACAGGTGAAATTTAATAAAGTGCCTGTTTTTATGTGTAGGCTAAAACGACTTGAAAATCTAAAGGGAACAGCTATCAACTGTGATGGAGAGTAGCAGGGAAAACATACATTTCTGTAATGGAGGTTATTTATTCTACTTCTTATAACAATCACTTGCTCATAGCTACTCTATTTAAGAATGCAAACCAGTTTTCTTTGCCAACTCCTGCTTCCTCTAAAACACACATCTGGGGATGAAGCTTTCCACTGTCTTTTCTGAAAGGAGGTGGATGTAGCATTTTCCTTCCTTTGCTGATTAACATTTTGGTTGAAATCCTGTGTACTCAAACCTTCGCAAGCTCTCCATTAAATATTCTTTCTTCTTTTTACTTCTTTTACTTTATTTTCTCCCCTGCCCTCTTTCTTTAACTCCTCTTCCTGCTTCTAGCCTGTGTTTAATCTTCTGAACCACCCCCATCCCAATCCCTATACAATATTTCACTCATTGTCACTATGCTGTTCACATTTTTAGCTTGCCTTTTATTCTTAGTGTATCGGATGTTGGTTCCAAGGTGCTGTCAGTGGGGCCTGGAGGGGCAGACTCTGTGGAGAGAGGCCAAGGCTGCCCTGTTCCAGAGCAGCCACTTGCAATTGGCTCCAATCAACCCACTGCAAGGCATGGCTGAGCCCAGCAGCTGAGATTATGGTGCCTCGGGGAAAACGTATTTAAGAAAGGGCAAAACACTGCATGGTAGTGAGAAATGAGGAAAAAAAAGCAAAAGAAACCATCTTGTGAACATCAAGGTGATACCAGAAGAAGAGGGAGCAGATGCTCCAGGTGCTGGAGCAGAGATTCCCCTGCAGCCTGTACAAGACCCTGTGCTGAGCAGGTGAATATGTTCTAGACGAACTGTAGCCCATGGAAAGGACCCATGCAGGATAAGGGATAAAGTACGAGGAGGAGGGAACAGCAGAGAGGTGATGTTATGAGTTGACCTTTGGTCCCCTTCCTCATCCCCCTGATCTGCTCAGTTTGGGGAGAAGTAGAAGAGTCAAGAATGAAAGATGAAGGCTGAATCTGGAAAAAAAAAGCAGTTGTTGGAAAGAGTTGTTTTAATTTTTGTCTTTTTTTTCTCACTGTCCAAATCTATTTCACTTGGTAATCAATTAAATCAGTTTTCCCCAAGCTAATTCTATTTTGCCCATGACAGTAATTGATAAGCAATCTCCCTGTCTTTACCTCCACCCATTATCGTTTTTCTCCCCTCATCCTCTTGAGGAGGGAGAGTGAGAGAGTGGCTGGCATCTGGCAGCCCTCCAAGGCCAACCCACCATACTTAGCTTGATTCTTAATTCTTTTAGCCTAGCTTATGTGCAGATTGCAGGAAACTGAGGTGGAAATTATTGACTATTTTGTGTTTGTACCATATTTTCTATAATGTGCCCAGTTTTGGGGTGATACTTATGGCATGCATGTGGTATTTTGTGGGGTTAAGGAACAGTATGGAGTCACAGTACTTATACAGAAATAAGGAGAAATTAATATTATTAAAACTGTAGTGAAGTTGGATGAAAAATATGGCTTTCTGGAAAATTCAGTCCTTTTATATAAGAAAGAATTAATCTGAATCAGAGTATTCTATAAAAGGATAAACCTGACAAGGACTAATAGTAAGAGAGACCTTGCAGTGATTGTGGACAGTAAATTGCAGGTGAACTCATTCAGTGAATCTCAGGGGAGAACAGTAAGTGGGATATTTTGCCTGATTACACTAAAGCATGAAATCGTGCAGAAATGAATTGTTAATCTCTGCACAGCTCTTACAAGGTTGTGTTAGGAATTCTGTTTTCAATTCCAGGCATCTCAACACCCGAAATACATGAACAGCTCTGAGAGGTTTTCTAGGTAGATAGTTCAGAGAAAGAAGTACTAAAATGATTGCAAACCAGGCAGGATTGATTTCTGCGAGGGAAAGAAAGAGCAGTAGAAGAGATCAACACACTGCGTATGTAAAGCAGCCACAATAGATATGACTTGATATTATATTTAAAGGGTGTAAATTCCATGAAATAAATATAATTATCAAGGAAATTAAAAAAGGCCATTTGCAAGTGTGAAAATTGAGCAGCATTTATACTGTGAAGAGGTATCTGAAACTTTGTCATGTATACTCAGTGAGGAGAAAATTTGTTACTATTGGGATGCAGCTTCATCACTTTAGGGGGCACATTCCATGTTCATTCTTTTGTTTTTCTTGTAAACAGGAATGTTTTATTTTCCTTGGTTTATTCATTTTACTTTTACTTAAGCAAAGCATTGTATTCTTTGCTTATTCTTTTATATTCTTTGGTATTCTGTTATATAAAAAATAGAGAAACTAAACCTGTCAGGACAAGTGACTTGACCTTTGGAATAACTCCAAATACAGTATTGTACATTATGTCTTTTGGTATTTGCAGTGTAATAAGTACCGTTAATCTTTGGATGAGGGCAGGATCCCTGTGGTTAGTAGAGACTTTCCAACAATATGCAAATGCCCCTTCTAACTTTTCCTCATCTATCTCATGTGCATAAAATCAGAGAACCAGATAGCTAAAATTAATGTCTCAGAAGACCTGTATCCTTAATAAACAAGGTTAAAATGAAAAATTCACAGAAAACCTTTCCAATAGAAATCCTAATACAGTTTCATCTGTGCATTGGTTTATAGCTTAAATTAAACTTCTTTTGGGTTTGATATTCGTACTGTAGATCTCACTTTAAGTAACAGAGAACTTGAGTGCAGGAGAAAAAGATGATCTTCGCTGAGAGGATGAACTAAAAGCTCCTTGATTCCTCATGCAAGCATCTGCCTACTGTAATTTTTCTGTAGGAGTTCAAAAAAGTGTCTTTCATGAAGTACCATTGCAGAAGTTGAATGAGAGGTATCTATGGATACATTACATTGAAAGTAGGCCACTTTCAGTACATTCATCAGTGTGCATGCTATTCCTCTTGATAGCAGGTGAAACAATAATAAATAATGCACAAAGGAAGTTAATCTGTTTCAGGAGTATTTTAATAAATAAAATGTACAAAGCCATTCAGGCCTTGGGCTTCTTGCCAGAGCCTGATGTGAAATACCAAAAGCACACAAAACACCTCTGAATACTGTTAAGCTGCTTGTTTCAATTTCAAATTTTTATTTTTCTTCTCACATACTATGATTGGATTTCATAGAGTAATCGCAATAATAAAATAATAACATTATATGAAGTGAGAAAGAAGAACATCTTTACCAAGGACAATTATTGTTGCATCAATTTCTAATTATTCCTCCTATACCCCTTTTATGTGTTTAGTACTGCAGAGGATAGCACAGAAAAGCAGCTGTTGCTTATGTGAAGTGCTCACATTAGAATGAACCGCACGCACAAAAAGGAAACCAAACCCACACACATTAATATCTGTAAACCCCTGTTCTGCTGGTCAAGGAGGAAGTACTGAGAAGGGACATAGTATGTTTCCCTTCACTTGCATGATGCTTGTTCAGGCCACTGCTTTCACCAGGCCTGTGTATTTCCTAGCCAATTGGTCTCTTATGTCACTATGGACATCTGGAGCCATTATTATCCCCTTTACTCATTTAGTATCACCAGGGAAGGACAGTGCAAAGACTTTTTTTTTTCGCTTGTGCAAAGACTATGTGAAATACATTTCTTTCATCTTCTGTCCTCTAGTGAAGATTCATGCTCTCAACCTCAGTGGAGAGGTAGAATATGCCACTGCTCACAGTTGAGATAGATACTTTTTGTATAGGTACACACAAATAAGGGCATACGTTTCATTGTTAAGGAGATGATTGATTTAAAAAACAAACATAAATCCCTGTGCTTTTCTGCTATTAATAAAATACATTTCATAGAATCAAAACAAACAGTATCGTAGACTAGTAATAAGTGTAAGCAAATAGTAAACACAAGTTAACTTGCAACTAGTTTTAAACACCACAATATAATATTGTATGGCATAAACATCAGAACATTCTTATTCCATTTTACATTTCAAACACATAGTTTGTCCATTCTCTTAAGTGATTATTTTTTAAAAAGGGACTATGGATATGTCTGTCACAATTTCAGTGTTTCAGTTTAGGCTATTAGAAACACAGTGGTTACATTTATTTAAATTTAGTGATTTACTAGACCAAAATTCTCTTGGTTAGATAATAAATTCTGTTAAGATAGATAAATATTTATGAATAATTGGGAAAATACTATCATAAAAGCTAATTCCAGTGATTTAAAAAAAAATAAATTAAAAGTATGTCAGTAGTTGGAAAAAACACCCCCAAAACTACATGATATCATGAAAAGTTCTGGAAAATGTTCTATTTTGCCAAAAATATAAAGTTGTATTAATTATAGTCTCAGAATCATGACTCAATACTGATGATATTGTAAACATCATTATCTGCATACATGTTTTTGCATACAAGGAAGGACTCATTATTAAGACTTGTGAAAGAATACACAGCAAAGGGATTTAATATATCCCTTTATTATATCCCCTGTACCTTGTATTTTTAACTGAAAGAGGCAGAATGGGGCTCTTTATGAAGCTGAGAGATCTGCTGCTGCTGAACATGGATTGTAGAAATATCACAGTATGATTAAATCAAATGTGGTTAAATGTGTCTAACAGCATTGCTTTCTTCACTTTATAAAAATGCCATGAAATGGGCACAGTCAATTACTGTTCAGTACCTTCAAACAGTTGCTCCTGGAGATACAATATATATGCACACTTTATATAATTTTTTGTCCCCCACACTGGTGATTTAAAGGAATAGAAAAACGTTATTGTGTTGTTGGGGAAAAAAAAAAAACAAACAAAGAAAAAAAAAAAAAGAAAGAAAAAAGTGTAGATGAAAATATTATGAAAAACCATTATAGGAAAAAAAACATATTTCCAACATGACAGCAACTATCTGCCTTATTAATAGCAACCTTCTCACATTTTGAAAGGAAACAAATTTCTTATCTACCCATTAACTCTCTTAAATATTGTTCAACAGCTATTGAATCCTCAGTGTGAAAAGTCCTGGAATCAGGAACATAACCTTCTTTTCATAGATGAATATATTAGCTCCCTGGCTTTTTCATACAAAAAAGGAGAGAAAAACCCACTTGGCAGGTTTTTGTTGCTTTGTTATATTATCTATTGTTTCTGTATTTGGTGAATGTTTGTCTCCTGTTGGTATGTTTTAGGATTGCTCTGACAACAGATATGGATTCTATGGAGCTTGAAGAGAATTATGTATTGTTTTGGGTTAGCACTTCAATTTCTATTAGAAATAGAACTGGAGCAGCTCATAAAAAGTGGTTATACATGAGAGAGATCATGGCCAGGTCCTGAGGCCAAGCAGTGAGGGGCAGCATGAATTGAAGCACTTCCACAGTTAGGCAACAGCTGCCTCAAAGCCAGCTTAAGCCTTTTTAAAATGCTTGCAAGTTGTTTGTTGTGGGGTTTTTTAAATATATATATATCTGTCCCAAAATGATAAGATCATGTGAAATATATCAAAATAAAGTTGCTAGTGAAAAATACAGAAAATATCAGGAAAGGCCTAGGTAGCTGTATCTCCAACAAACATCAGAAGGATCTGAAATCATTCTTTGGTTCAGATAGTGCCACAGATGTTGTTCTTGTGATTTTTAATAAAAATGTTGATTTTATATATCTTATCCTCTTCTTCTCCAGTCACCTCTCTCACTTTGTTTCACTTTCTTCTTTGCTTTAAACCTTCTTTTCATATTGTCTACTTCTTTCCCACTATTGTCTCAAACCGAATGACTTGCAAATGATGCTAAGTTCTCCAGGAGCCTTCTGTGTTCAGTTGAACTGGTTGCATAAATCCCACATTCTCTTTTAATTTCTGCAAGATAGGAAATCAAAATTATTATTTTTTTCTCCTAATGAATTGTGCAGGTACCTAACTCAGCAATATTTCTACTCAATTAAGTATGACCACTTCTTGCCTTCTGAAGAAGGTGCCAGCACTTGCAATATGCTGATATTACAATTTTAACTGTTTTTACCTTCCTTCAAGTTCACACTTGCATATTCTACAGGTTTCTATGAAAAGGACCCTTCAGAAAATCCCATACCTAAGAGTTTGGCTAAGAGCATTTATAGGCATCAGATTAACTACATTTTGATGCATATACGGAGAATGTTATAATAAACATAAGCTAAAACACTAAAATTAGCAACAGTTGAGCTCAGGCCTGCATTCTTTTCTGTGAGTTAGAAATGATAAATTTTTTTTTTTCAGTTGTTCAATCATCTCTAATGGTATCCAAATCTTGCCCCTAGAGCTGGGAAGATGAGTGACCTGGGGAAAACCAGTATTTAGAAGTAGAAAAGCCAAAATTGGTAGTGAAAGAAAATTTGTCTCCTACCTTCTGCGGGGTGTTGTAAACAATGGAGAGGAAATAAAACAAGACAGAACACAGTACTTGACTGCAATTTTAATGAGTTCCACTTCTGTAAGTGATTTTTTAGTTTGACTAATGCGATACTTTAAGAAGGGTATCTAATGAAGGGAAGATTTCCAACCATCATTGTCTTAGCAACCATGACATGCTAGTGATGAGTGAGGGAATAGTTCTCTTTCTAATAAGTACTTTGAAAGATTAGTTGCAAGGAGTTCTCATTACAAATGTAATTTTTGTATTAAGTATGGTTTATGAATAGAGCATAATTTACTTTTAAAATATTAGCATTTTTTCACTATATAATTTTGACAACTAATTTTTCAGTTGTGGACTATGTAACAATTTTTTTTTCTTACTCAGTGGTGGTCACATAGTTACCTACATCATATCTCTGTGTTCAACGATAAACATTTAAAGTGCAGCAGAAAAATATCAGATAATGAATATAGGTGATGAACAATTTATACAGACCTTTTTGGAAGCATTTTCACCAACATCTCTTACTGGTTAGATAGCAAAACCAAGTAGTATGATCCTGTGGGTAATACAAATTGAAACTGATCTTTTATTTTTTTTCACAAATAACAAAATTCAAGAGCCTTCAGTAATGAAAAGAAACATACTCTAGTTCAAATAATCATCCAACTCCCTGTAATAATATTCTTATAAAAATTAGTTGTGTCTTGAACTGAGGTTTCAATGTTTAATGATCTATTTGGGCATTTCTAATACAAAAACATTTAATTTTTCTGTGAATAATTATGTTTCTATGCTTGTGTATATATTGCATGGTCACTAATATAGTGAGTAGCTGTAGCTTTATTTCAGGATACAAGGTGGTGCTGTTTCTTTTTAAAACTGAAAATATTGTGCTGATATGATCCTGTAGAAAGCAGTTCTTTACATAGCAGTTCAAGCTAAAAAGAAGCCAACCTCTCTCATCTCCAGTTCTATTTAATTGGTATGCAATTAAATAGAACATCCATCTATCCATACATTCATATGTGTACATATATACATAAATCCCAATAAGCAGTTTTAAACCACTAACAGACTTTAGCCTCTATATAAAGCTGAATTTGAGCATTTGCATGCAGGGTCAGTCTCCTACATTAAAATTAATATACATTTTATTATAGAACTAAGGTACAGGCAATTTCTTCAATGGTGATTCTTTTCTCTGTACCATACATGAATGAATGATATTGGAGCACTTGAAACTCGTAGTTTTACACAGATATTAAATCTCTATGATACATTTACTTAAGTTTTTGTCCTTTATGTCAATTAGGTCAGTATAAAACAATGGATAGAGCTTTTATTTTTAATAAAAATTAGAAATGTGACACATCAAAAAGAAAACAAGTAAACTGTCAAGACAAATATTTATGTGATCTTCAACCAAATCCTTCCCTTCTTGTCAGTACTCACTGTTACCAACATAAATGTTACACCATGAATTGCAAGACTCATTTTCTGAGCTCTCTGCTGAATGACATTGTCTTTTTTTAAATCTTTTTTTGCAAGTTTTACTATGCAGCCTGGAGTTGATCATCTTTCCAGGTAGACATTTGGTACCTTGCAGAGTCAGCTCCTTGCATAGGGTACATGAAATGATCATGGCCCTTTTGAAAGCTCACATTTTGTGAAAGAATTCAAGGAACCTGAGACTGTGGATTAATGAAATAGCAGGCTAAAAAAATCAGCAAGAAACTATTAAAATACATTAAAGTCATATTATTGCTTCCATTAGCATATATTTTTCAAAATACTTATCATGTTAAGTTTCATGATCCTAAGATCTTACGTTATAGACAAACTCTGCATATGTACAGCTCCACCGAAATTGATGGGATCACTTACATAAGAGACATTCATGTCTAAGTCTTTGCTGAACCACAGTCCTTAATTTCTACAGATAATGCCAAAATAGACTGCTCATCTTGCCCACAGATTCTTCTTATATAATCAGGCAAAAAATAAGTCTTTTCAGACACCTCCACAATGTGCCCAAGTTATTACATCCTGAATGTCCTAGACAGTATCTTCTGGGACTAAAATACTTTGTATTGAGCAGACTGTTCAAATATACTACCAAGATCAGTATGTTTTTATGCGTTTGTGCTTTCTGTGGAGATGTAGCCCAGGTAAACATTTTATTTGTCTGTCTCTACAGTTACGTAAAATTATTTTCTACATAGTCATACATAGCCACAGAGTCATGATACTTGATTGCAGTCTACATCTTTTGGTTTGTATGGTTTGATCCTTAACACCTATCTCCAGCACTTACATTTCATATATACATATGCACATGTATACATGTGCGCAAATGTTTTATTTTTAATCTTTCCACAAGATAGACTTAGCAATACATAGTTTATCAAAGTAGATACCCAAATCACTTCTACAATTATCAGTAAAAGCAAAGAAATAAATATATATCAAGATCTGTAACTACTGTCATAAGCTGTTTAATATATGACTATTTAAATCATTAATCCTCATAACTAACTTGAGTTTTACATATAAATACAAGGCAAGTGATTCTCATCTTACAGGATAATAATTAGGGAAATAGATCTTTAAGATACTCTCAGTATGTTTTCTAATAAAAAACTTGCAGCATGATATACGTCCTTCTTCTTTCTGATAGCATGACTGATACTTCCCAATATTTATAACTGATAACATAATCCTTGGCCTTGTTGAGCAATTTTGAACACTGAGGTCAGTCAGGGTAAAAAAATAAAATGAAATCGTAGTATACCTAGGTAATCCTCCATAAAGGTTTTCACTACACAGATCTAGAATCTGTCTGAAACTATAAATGGACAGCATCTATGATAGGAATAGCTCCTTCTGGGTTTTGATGTTGCCCATTGAACATTAGTCTCTCAGTTCGGCTACAAATTAGCAAACAGTGGACTTATGTAACCTAGTGCTAATTTGAGAAAGTCAATTCAAACATGATAGAATCACCCTTTTGTGACATATCTCTCTTTTCTAATCCTCTGTTTTAGACTGAATTTTTAATTTCTTTTTGTTCAGGTTACCTAAATGGGAATATCTATTTAAAGAGCAGTACAGAATGTCAAAAATTGTGATAAAAAGTATGATTATCTAACAAGTAAAGGTCAATAAACTTAAGTCATAAAGCTAGATGACTAACTAGATGACTGAAGTCAGATTAATTTCACAGGCACTAGTAAATCTCTACTCAATGAAAAGTGTAAAAATCTAAGGGAACAAAGAAATAATGGTCAAATGAGGAATGTATTCTACAATATCATCATATCTTACATAAAAATGTAGCAGTAGGGATGACAATGGTTATGAGAAAAATTAGGTTACTGGCATGGATAAAGTTGTCTCTAGATGACAATAAAGTCTAGACAAAAACATGTATCTTACAACTTCTGAGTCCTAAGGGAAGAGTTTGAGGTAATGGAAGAGGTTCTGTCTTTATCAGGACAGAAGCACAATTGAAATCTCCACCAAGTATTGTACACATTTAGAGTGAAGAGGAAAAGAATAGATTTATAAATTCCTTCTCACCATGTATTCATGAGATGCAGGTTTATTTTTTTTCCTCTTACTGATTATTTATGATTATTCCTCATATCAGGAGGTCTGATCCAAATATCGATGAAGACAATGCAATTCATTCAGGGATTTCAATCGGCTTTGAATTAGATCTAAGTTTTCAGCTTTGTTCAATTTTATGATGATTACATTAATCATTAGAAGAACTTAATCGTTAAAAGTAACTTTCAGTCAAATATGAGTGTGAAGCTAGGTATTGTTATGGTTTTAGACAGTTAAGAAAGGGTTAAAGAATTTTATTTTACTTTATGTCAATCTTCTTAATAGATTATTCTGAAAAACTTGTAGTTCAATCATCAAGAATTAACTTGAAGTCATTGGGATTTATGTTAGGTATCCAGGAGAAAATTAATTGCATGATGTCAATAGATTTGGGGAATCTTCAAGTGTGTACAAAACAGGCATTCAGCACTGACATAGATGACCACATGAAATAAGGAGCATTACCCAGAAGCTCCTTGGGGTTCCTCTGAGTCAGTCAAAAATATTAGTAGAGACAGATGTCTGTTGTTGTCTTCTGCTGAAGGTCATCAAGGTGATGGAAGGGACAGTGGCTATTGTTAGTGTAATATGCAAGTAGAATATACTTGGGAAAAGAAAGGTTTGAATTTAAGTTTGCCACTAACAATAGGGGTTCCAAGTCTCCAGCTGTCATTCTCCAGGCAAATGCTTTATACAATATTACAGCTATCTGGCCCTGGAGTTCCAGGTAGGCTTGAGAGCCATGAAGAATGATCCTCAACCCTTGACAGCGGAAAGGGAAGAAAATGCAAATAGGTGCTTCTCTGTACTGACTACTGAATGCTGGTTTGTTTTGGGTTTTTTTACATAAAAATATATCTACTACATCTATAAGTAGCCTTGGTTGATATAAATTCATTTTACTGACTTTCTGAAACAAAGATTCTTGTGGCTGTAAGTTTATTTACCTGCTTTGCTGAGTCTTATGGTTCAACCATAAATAAGGATGGAGCCACTTGCTGATCAGCTCAACCTGCCTTTCTTCATTCAATGGATTGTGATAAGCACTGTGTGATTCTTTACTTTTTTAGTAAAAAATATTGTGGCAAGCAGAACTATTTACAAATTCACTTTGAGTTCTGCAAATAATTTTTCTTCTCCTCAACTCCTGCTCTCTTTAATTCTTATTTTGAGCATTTAAATACTCAAAATGGTATGTTTTACAATGTTCAAAACTTTACATTTTTCATTATTAGATATTTTGTTTAAATGTTTAGTTACTTTAATTTTAAGATGATTAAAAATTTCATTGTAAAATTAAAATTATTAAAATGTAAAATGATTCATTGTAATGACAGAAAATATTTCAGTTTGGGTTGAACAAAATGTTTACCTTCAGGTCATACAAAAATCTTCCTTTTTTGTTTACTTTGATGAGAGAGATAGTGAAGCTTTTCTGTCTTTGATATAATCAAATAATTTTTCTTATCACATCTTGCACCAATCACTGAGTCTAAACTCACTTATCCAAGTTATAAATATAGAATAAATTTCAATTCCGGGCAAAGGAAAGCAAGCTGGGTTTATAGAACAAAGATTATAGGAAAGATCTTATGCTGTAATGTGTGAACATCACTTAGTTATTAGATCAGGTAAAAGACCTTGATGTTTGAAAACTGGGTCTTTGAATACTGGAATCCAAAATATTGCCTTGAGTGCCTCAAAAGAATTATCTAAAAACTTGTGTTTTGAATAATCATAATCCAAAATGTCTCTACTTTAGATTGCTACAATTCTTGGACTAGGGTTACCTAATGCACCCTATACCTCAGCTATAACATGAATTCCAAAATCATGTATTAAATGTGTCACATTTAAAAGTCATGCTTCTTTTAAAAAGTAAAAAGTTAACAAATCAATAAAAGGAAGAATTTATACTTTGGGAATTAGAAAAGCCGGATACAGTATTGTCCTCAGCCTGAGAGGATTCAAATTCACATCTCCCAGGAGCATACCCAGTAAAAGATAATCTGGGTAAATTAATCCTGTATATCTCCTGCTGTGGTGTTATTGCGTAACTATGCAAGAGCATGATTTGCTGATAAATTCAAATAGAATAGAAGGGGGACCACACTTGATTTCTCCTATCTCCGCTACTACCTTTTTTCCTTTCTCCTGACTTGCTTTAGTTACATTTTCTGAAAAGCGTGGCCTCCTCAAGAGAGGGAGTTCATGCTGCTCTGATGATGCTGACCAGGTCAGTGGATCTTCTTATTTCCTTAATCTCAGTGGAGTTTGGATGGGACTTGAACACAGGTTGAAACATTTCTAGATGTATGCACAGTGCAGAACTTAGGCAATTCTATTTATGGTGGTGCTAGCCTAAGGTACTCTGGACCCCAGAAGGTGCCTTGTCACTTAATCTGAATAATCTTATTTGGGGAGCTAAGATCTTTGTTTTGGCTTAGTTTATAAGTACCTTGTAGCAGCTCACCATTTAAGTTTGTGATGAAGCCAGGAATTTAAAAAAATTGTCAGAAGTCTTTTGCTAATTATACAACCTTTCTTGCCTCCTACAGTAGCTTGTGCAGATTCTTACAGGTAGCAGTTATGCACATTGCAGTCACATCTATGAACATTTAAATATGGTGAAAAAAACCAGGAAATTATGTATAGCCTAAGGTAGAATCCAGCCTGAAGCCTTGAAAGGAGGCTCTTCCCCTCCTTATTAAAAGGAATCACTGTTCTCCCCATAAAACTGACTATTACAAAATATTCTAGGTAGTACATATAAATTAAATGAATCTTGAGATGCCCAAAGTATAGAAGCAGTAGTATAATCATTTGATGTTAAGGAGATGATTCAAGAAACATTGAACTAATGGGTTTTATGGTTGTATTTGTAAACAGATGACATAACTTATTGTTATGCTTAATTATATCTGGCCTCTCTATTACTCAATTATGCAGGCACTTATTTACCCAAGTAAATACTTATTAAAACAAATATCTATGCTACTAGTAGAAATTTACATTACTCTTGCTATTACAAAAAAAAAAACCAAAAACAAACCACCAAAAAAAAACCCCAACCAAGCAACCAAACAAGAACAAAAGATGGGAAAATGTTCAAGGAAAATCAGCATCAAGAGCCGTCTTGCAGCTTAAGCACAATTTGAGAGAACAAATACATACTGGAATGAGATGGTGAGAATATTTGCATGCAAATGTGTAAATGATCTCAAGCTTATAGGTGAAGGACCATGGACTTTGCAAAGAGAGAAGAATGATTTTAGTCTTGTTAAAATAGTCAAAGGTGAAAGGAACTGACTATTGGTTGAATAAGTAATACTAAGTAGAAAATATGTCCTGTGTGCTGCCTAAATTGAGAGCAAGTGTAAGAGTTCAGGCATCTAATTTGGGACTTCAAAGCCATCATCAGCTTTTTATGTTTAAACCAACAAAGCTTGCAAGAACACAGGCCAGTTTTCCTCTAAAATTTAAAATTCAAAGAATTCACTTTGAAATTTAATAGAGTACTTTTTGCTAAAGTAAACATTTTGGTCACAGTGGTGACAGACATGCCCATACAATTGTGGGTTTATTTAAAGTGACCCAGCACTCTCAGAGGCTACTGACTATAAGGTATCATGGTAGCATAACCACTTAAAAGGACATGTATTTCAACAGTAGATATAGATATACATTTTATATACACACAAAGGTCTTCAAATAAGACATTTATCTTAGGTATACCATTACATTCTATATGATGTTGATGTCTGCATGATACTGCACTTTTCCTTAGTTGCAAAGGTAATTGAAAGAAGTTACTACTTCTTTCCTAGGGTTTGATCTCATGAAGAGTCAAAATCTTTACATTTGTCCAGCAAAGCACTTAAATACATAGCTGAGTTTAAACAGTAATTCACATCCAGCTGGGAGTAAGACCATATTTAGGATGCCACAGGTACATCTCTGAATATTTGGTACTTTACAACACCCAGCCCT
This sequence comes from Actenoides hombroni, assembly GCA_024336885.1. Taxonomy (NCBI): domain Eukaryota; kingdom Metazoa; phylum Chordata; class Aves; order Coraciiformes; family Alcedinidae; genus Actenoides; species Actenoides hombroni. Next base: position 130,890,732 of record WUAM01000431.1, on the reverse strand, counting down.
TACATGCTACAAGTAACAGACATGAATGTGTAATTTAGCCTTTGTATGAGGGAGAAAAAGATGCACAGGCCTGCTAATGACTTTCAATGTATACTGTAAAAATCTGCAGCTGCACTACTTTTAAGCTTGGCTTATTTTTGCAGCTGAGTGAAAGGTGCTGCTTGGTTTACAATGCATAGCAAATCCAATTAAGGGAATGGAGCTGCTGAAATTCTTTTCACATTGAGATCAAACCCAGCTTTGCTAAACCATGTAATTTTTTTTCAAGTAAACATATAACAGAGACACTTAAATGCATTAAAGTGGTTTCTCCATGCAATAAATGTTACACATTGGCCAGCACTTTCATTTTGTAATATATTTGTCATTCATATGGAAGAGTTGAATAATTGTATAGTGAATGAAGCTCAAGAAGAACATCAATCACAGATACTGAAGAAAACATAACACTAGAGTTATGAATAACAGGTTGTATACGTAATGTCACTATACACAGCATTTGTATTGTCTGTGAATGGGTCTATAAACATTTCAATTTACCCATACTTAAACTGGACTGTGATCATTGTAATGGTAACAGTTTCAATTAGTTTCTTTCACAGTGATTTTAGTACTATTTCCTCTCTCTTCAGTAAAAGGAAAAAGGGAAAATGTGAGTTGTACCTTAGCGCATGGAAAAGGAAGCATAGCAAATAGGATACGTTTCTTGTATGCCTGAGGATTTCATCTTGGCATTTGGATCAGGTGACATGGAAAGGTAGGCTGAATGAGAGATAACATATCTAAGCCTGCTTGCATAATGTGAAATCCCCCCCTTCATTCCAGCTGTCTCCAAGCAACAAACAGCAAACTCTCTTGAGTTAATGTACCAAGTAATAAATCAAAGCAGAACTTATCTATTTATTTTTTTTTAAATAACCTTTACAAGAGAAATGTAGAAGGCAAGGAAGGAAAGATAAAGAGATCTCCTTCTGTTAGTTTTAATACATTTGTGATTCTGTTAGTTATCACAGGGACAATCTTGATTTAGAAGTGTAGATGATAAAGAACAGATGCTAAACAAGGTATGTTTTCCTCACATGAATCAAGGTGATTTTTCTGGTATGAAATCCAGCATAAAGGAAAGATATCATATTAAAAATAACTCATGCTTTGCACTCCAGGAACTCTTGGGAGAGCTAGCAAGAGTGCCAGTGGGGGCAAGTAGCTATTGGCATCTTGTTTCCTTGGGAATATTGCTGCTAGCAAAGAGGAAAGGAAGACTGATGTGTGTTTTTAATGAGCTTCAGGTTATTTCTGAAACTTCTGAAAACTCTTTATAGTGGAAGGGAGATTAGGAGTGTGAAAACAGTTTTGAAATGCCTATTTAATTCTATCATTTTCCCACCTAAATCTTCTTATCTCCAAACCAAAGAAAAATCCATTTTATTGTATAGAAACACAACATCTATTAGGTCCATACATACTGCTGTGCTTATGGGTTAAGCCATTCATTTAGATGAAAATCTATCAAAATAGTTTAGGAAAAGATTAGTATTGTTACTTTTCATTAAAAAAAAAAAAAAAGAAAAAGAAAAAAGAAAAAAGGGACAACTATGTTAAAATACATTCACAAATCCTTCCTTTAGTAGTTGTACTCTGATCCCTACATAGTTTCAAGTCAACAAATAATATCATGTAGTGCTTGTTAACTGATAAGAGGCTCATCTTCACACACAAAAAAAGAACAAGGAAACAATGGTGGGAAGAATAACTTAATAAACTGCCTGTCTGCTCCCAGGCCACCAGCAACAGAAAAGTCACTAACTCAACAAGACCAGAGGAGCACAGGGGCACAGTAACAGGCACAAACCCAAATCAAGTGCTCTGGAGGAATGTTTACCTTGCCCAGGCCCCTCCTTGTACTTTCCTAGCAGAGCCATTGGCTCTGTTGTCCAGGTGAGATCCATCACAATGACCCATTGGGAGCAGCTCTCTGGTTCACCTTCAGACTAAGGAGGGTCACTACATAGAGGTGTGAGATATATTATGCGATGCAGGGAAACAGCATTTTTGCGATTGTACAGGGCTTATTATAGGATGGTTAAAGAAGGAACCAGAAGCAGGAAAAGGAAGGTATTTAGCTGATGTGGATGGGAACAAGTATGGGATACAGAGGAATAAGGAAAGAAATGGGTCCGTTGTTATATAAATGATCTGTTGGTTCATTCATTTGTCTTTCCATGACCTGTGCCTGATGCTTGTCTTGTCTCCTTGTTAAAATCCACTGTCAACTATTTTCTGGTAAGGGGGTCTTTAGTCTGTGTGTATGCTGGGGCAAGTGCAGATATGCAAATGATATCACAAGCAAACATCAAGCTGGAGTAGATAGTGAGTAGGTGAAGTGTTCAGGGACCCAGGAGGTGAGTGGGCCTCTAAGGGCCACCTCTGGGTGTGAAAGTACCTCTGTGTCTCTAAGGGCAGGAGCAAAGGCAGGTCAGGTGTGGGACTGGTGTGTGTGTGAGAGCGAGGAGGTCTCTACTAGTCACTAGAGTGGGTCTGAGGCCTTGGAGGGTTGTATGCCCAGATGCCACCAAGTGGGGAGACTGGGATCAGGGTGCAGCTGCTGGGCATACTGAGTGTCTGAGCCCAGCTGCTGGATGGACCCACCTTGTATATATGTATATACATATTTTTGTACCACCGGAACTTCATCCTGCTCAGTCAGAGAGGTGAGGAGAATGAGATCATTGGTGCTGTTGGTGTTCGTGTATGCATGTATGTATACATATATGTTGTAGGTAGTGTAAACTACTTACCACAAATACACACTCAGCATCATTACTGGAGAAACTGCGTGACTGACTCAGGCTAGAGGGAAACCAGGCCCTGGAGACAACTGCAGGAGGTCCAGGCAGTGCAGAAGGAGAGATCCTCTAAGTTTCCAAGATACCTGGTTGTGTAATCTCAACATAACTCAAGATAGAACATCACCTGCAATTTAGACAATTGTATTTTATATCTTTTATTTTCTGATCACCTGTTACCTAGGGCACTTTAATTCATTTTATCATGATTTACAAAGTCAAGTTGGTCTGTCTTTTTAGAAATGCTTAAAGTTATCCAGAAATTATACTGTTTCCAAAGCTTAACAGAATTACAATTCTTTTTAGCTGGCTGAAAATGTTATGATTTTTATTGGTTTGTCATTTTTCAGTAAAATAGACAAAATCAATGATGATGAAAAAGAAGCAGAAATATAGAATTTCTTGCTATTTTTCACTACCTTTCTACCTTAGGCTTTTTCCCTAAGGTATGTCTTCAAATCAAATCCTTTTGTCATGCTGCTTTGCTGAAATAAGGTCATTATGCCCAACACAAATGCCCAAGAAATAAGAAAATATAATTACCTTCATTTTACAAACAGAGTAAAGTAAACAAGGGAGTTCCAAAACCTGAAATGAGGCTTTCTGCTTCACAACGAAGTTCTGGTTTGCCTTTAATGGTTTATGACCTTTTCAATGGAATATTGTGTGCTCCCTGCAAACACACATACACCTCAGAATCTAGAACTTCATGCCAGGCAGCACTAGGGTTCATCATAAAGAAGGCAGCAGGTCTGTGAGCTTCCAAATCCTTCTATCACAGCTTTGAGGCTGCTATATCTGTCTTTTTCTAGAGAGATGATCAAAACTGAACATGCCATATCCACCAAAGACATGAAGGCTTGTACTGTATGACCAGCAGATGCCTCAACAGGTATAGACAATGGAGTTATTATAGGAAAACTGAATTGTGTCGTACTAAATTTAATCTTGCCTACTTCCTCACTCAAAGCAGTATCAACTGTACCTATTCCATTCCTGACAGACCTTTTACCTTCTCTGTTTGTAAAGCCATCTGATGGCAGTGATGGCCCTGCCTGCTCTGCCTTTCTTTCCTGGTGCCCATAAGTCTGACTTTCTATTCCAAACCACTGACACTTTTTCCTAAGAGTTTCCCTGAATCTTTCTTGCTGCAGTTTTCTCCTTCTCATATCCACCATGTAAAAAGGGAAAAGATTGTTTCTTCATCTGTAATGGCTTCTTTTGTGCTTGAACAGTATTATCCTTACTCCCTTTTCTTAGGCTAAACATATATCTTTTATATAAATTATATATAATGGTTTCCTCCCTCCTGCATTAGTGCATCTTGTTGGAGGAGGATCTTACACTTGTTCCAGAACTCTTTCTTTCATAGCTTGCTTACACTACTATCATATTAATCAGTGTCAAAAGCCATCCTAAAGTCAAGATACATATCCATACTACTTCTTTCCAACCCACAAGATCTATCGGTCAGTTGTAAAAAGAAATGTACTTTGCTTAACATGATTTGGTCTGGCAAATATACATCAGCTGCTTGTTATCTTCCCCATATTTACCAACTGGCTATTTGATTATTTATTTTGGAGTTCTTTTGAAGGTAGAATCTATAATCCCTGAGGCATTCTCCTTTGTTCACTGAAGTTCAGCACTGCATTTTTCTTTTTTTTCAGTTCTTTTGATCCATCTCCCATCCTCCGCAAATTCTCAAGAAAAACTGCTGTCATTTCAGTGATTACTTCAGCTATCTTTCTATTACCCTATCCTGAAATTCATCAGACCCAGCCAATCTAAAAAAAAAAAATATGCTCTGAGCTGCCATTTTCATTTTATGTCCAAAGGTCTCAGCATTTGCTGTTTGTATTAATTGCAGTTGTTCTTTTCAATTGGACAAAGGTGTATTAAATTATGCTTAGATCACCTACTTGTTATCAGGTGTTCTCTCTTAATGAGTAGTGACTAATTACTGCCTTGTTTTTAGTTTTACTGTTATGGTTGCGGAATTTATTCGTGATACTTTGGATGTCTCTTCCTATTTGGATCTCATTTCATGTCTGTCAAATCAACTTCCAGTTGTTTCTGAGAAGCTTGGTCGGCTTGGTTTTCCATTCACTCTTTGCATGCCTTCCCCTTGTTTTCGAATCAATGAAAAGCACCGGATTTATCCAAGTGGGTCTCTTACAACCTCTTTTAGAGTAGTTTACATAGGTGCCCTAAACGTAATTTCTTTGACCAATTTCTTTGTCAATTCCTTATGACACTTCTTCTCCCTTTGTCTTTATTCACATGCAGTGTCTCTTACTGTCCTGGTTTGAGTGAGAACAGAACAGTTCTGTTTGGTGATTTTACTTTTCAGCTCAGTTCTTTTAATTAACTGCACTTTCTGAAGTTAGCAGCCTGTTCTCACAGACAGTGT
>WUAM01000431.1:130873378-130885373 GCA_024336885.1 Actenoides hombroni | reverse complement strand
ATTAAAGCTGTTCTAGTTTCCTTTTCTAATCGCTAAGTCTCTCTCCCTTATTCCTTCTCTCTCCCCCTTTTGGGAGGTAGGGGGGCTAGCAGAGAGCGTCTGTTATAGGTCTAAGGGGCTGCCCTGACCCTAAACCGTGACACTTACACATTGGATTAATTTATTGAAAATAATTCTCTTGAAATTTTCTTCAAGAATCACAGATTTTGAAGATCACTCCCAAATTGTCTGTTAGCTCTTCAAGCAGCCTTTTGCTTCTGATTAGGAGTAAATCCACAGAAAAATTTCCCCTATTTGTTCTATTTCTTTCTTTACCATTTCTGTCACTTTCTGCAGCACTGGACACTAGTTTTACTTGACCTGGTGTATATATTTGGATTCCAAATATGCATCTGATAAATTAAACAGTACCTTGAAATGTTCAATTGCACTGCAGTGTGATTGTTTCTATTAATAAACTGGTCAATCTCAAATTTCTTCTACATGTTCGTTGAAAATCAGAGCATTCTGTGAACCATGGGAACCAACACTGAATGATAGCTACATTTAGAATTATACTTGATTAATTCTCAGAAGTTGCTTACGTGGACATTCTTGCCACTCCTTTCATGAATACTGGAAATTCCTTCCTTTCATCATGCAGAAATGTTAGATGCCTCAGTGTCCAGGGATAAATCAGTCTGCAGCATGTGGCAAAACAAATATGGTTCCAAGGTTTAAGAGTACTTTATTCCATAATGCACCATTTGTACAGAAGCTTCCTGAGATTCATGGTTGCTGTACTAGATAAACTAGTCATTTGCCCCCCAAATTTTGATCTTATCTATAAACACAGTATGGTGAAAAAGGTCCTCATAGACTTGATATTACAGATTTTCTGTTGCTTTTACTGCTTTATTGCCTTTTTTTTAATATATATATATGTATATTACCATTCTCTCGCTAACAACCTTGTCTCTTTATCTTTGTATATAGTTAAACAAAGATCAGAAAACATCATCAATCAGAAATTCTTCCTTACTTCTAGTAAGGAAATAAAATAGCAAAACAATTTTATGACCACAAAAATTGATCTGCCTCAGGGTTCTGAGTGCAGGTTTCTTTAGAGACACTATTTACTGAGAGAAAAAGGTAAAGTTTTGTTGTAAGTTTGTTAGATATACTGTATAGTACATTTCCACAATATTAAACATATTTTGTTATTTGTCCAAGCTACTTGTGCTGACTGGAGAATTCCAGAACTGATTATTTTTTGTGTAGAACACCAGAATAATAAAAAAATATCCTAATAGACCTGCTGATCCAACAGTCCTGATTCAGCAGAGTATGCAAGTCAAAAATAGTAACTGGGCTACTAAGATTAAGGAATACTATGTTCTCTAGCCAATGTGTGGAATAAAATGCGATAATTAATAATGTATCTAGTAGTTTTTACTCTCCAGACAAAATAGCTGAAACGTATTTATAGCTGTTTTATCTGGGGGCAGCTCTCAACATAGTTCCAGAGGGAAACTCAGACTCAAACCTTTGGAAATACAGTGAGGTGCCAGAGTCTTTCTTCTATTATACCATTCCTAGAGAAGCCCTTGATAACTACCCTCATACTTATATTAAACACAGTTTTAAATACCTTAGTGATAAAGGGTCCAAGTACTTTCAGATGATAATTAGCAAAAGCCCTGTTCCTCTCAGACTGTAAATTATTCAAATGTGATTGAGAGGATAAACTAGGGGAATTATTTCAACTACATATGGTACTTTCGACACATTAGTGGAGCTGTACTGAATATTAGGGTTGGATTTCAAACATGTCTTGTTTCAGGTTTCTGAAAAGTGTTACTGACTTTTTATTATGAAACAAACATGTTTTTTAAGTAAAGCAAAAAAATGTTGAATTTTAAGAGTTTTCTTAACTTTGATACAATTTAGACAAAGAGTGCTTTAATAATATGCAATTATTAAACTCAGTGAATATCTGAATCTTGATCTTTGAACAATGATGAACTAGATGACCTTGACAGAAGAAGTTGTAATGAGCTAGTGAAATCTGGTGCTGACATAAAGGCATTTCAACACAGGGGATCAAAATGTTATACCTGAAAAGTGAGTACTTGTCACTTGCTCGGGAGCTAATAGGAAAATCCACAATAAACTAGGGCAGAGAAGATGAAAATGACAGAGGAAGGAAAAGATCTGTCCATTTTTATTAGTCAAAGGACATTCATGAGCTTCAGTATGATGAAAATTGAGTTTAAAAATTATGCATGTAGCATGACCATAGTGAAGGTAACAGTAACGCCTGAACATAATGTATCAGGTGTTTCTAAAAGATTAGAGAAAAACAGATTTTGTGTGCTGGAAGTGACTCAACTTAGGCTAGAAGTTAGAAGAAATTCCTAGGTTATAAAGCAATCAGGATCATACTTCCAAATGGCGGTGGTGGTAGAAAATTAAATGTGATTCTGGGTGGAACTGGAAAAACTATTGACAATAGCAGGATAATGAAAGAGGTTATTTCCAGTTCTATGCTATGTCAGTGCTCTGTTTTCCAAGAATAAATTGATACGAATTAAAAATAAAAGCATGTTATAATGTTCCTCTTACTGTTGTGGTTACTGTGTTGTAATTTTATATTTTCTATCTTTTCATCAGTTGTGAACTTATTCTAATATTAATCCACTATTTTAGAGAGACTAATAAGTGGCTGGTAGATTGATGTCAATGATAACACTCAATGTCTTCTGAACCTGATTACATTGTCCTTCTTGCCACTTCAGAAATCCTTCTAGCCTATAATCACCGTGCTCTTTGTAGACTTCAGGGGTATTCGATTATATTTCTGGTGGATATCAAAGCTGGCTGGATACTGCCATACAGTGAAATCATGTCTGACATACTTAACCTGGATTCAGCGACATTGTTTCTAGGATTTTTAACTTGGATTCACTCTCTGCCTGAGCTGTTAATTTTGAACAGTATGGCATTGTGCTGAGCGACATTATTGGCCTGGATGTCCTTTAAGATTTTTCCGTGGTGTTTTATTTACAGACACCTTTCAATACAGTTTTCCAAGAATACATTCCTTATTTCTCAAGCTATCAAAATAAATGAAAAGTTTCTTTATGAAATCAGGTTGTCTGCACTCTGAAATGCTTATTTCTGAGTTGAAAGAAATGTTAAACTATTGTCACTGAAACTGGGAAATGGCGAGATGGGAAATGATGACAAGGCTGAATCAGTGATGTTTGGAAGCCAGCTGTAAGATGGCAGAAAAAGAGCTGATCTGGAAGGATGGAATAAAAGATATAATAAAGACACTGAAAGGGTTTTCTATCTTCTTGGTGCTTTATTTTGAAGTGTTGTGGAATGGGAAATTCTAGCCTGCCTCTGAAAGGGAAACAGGATAAAAACAAGCAACTGGTTGTTTTTTTTTTTGTTTTTGCAGCAGTCATCATTATTTTGTAACAAGGTCCAGAACAGTATTCCAGCTTTCCACTTAAAAATATCATTAATTATAGAGACTACTCTGAGGCCTGAAATCAAGTTTTGTTTTGTTTTATAGAAGTACCACTCAACTTCAATGGGATGTGAAAATGCAAAGTGAAAGAGCAAAGGGGAAAGAAGGGATCTAGGATGTTTTCAAATTTTCATGCATCTAAGGACTATTCCTGTTTATATAAATGTTGAGTTTCAGCAGAGTAATTTATGTATACCTTCATGTAGCTGTCAGAACAATGATTGTTGTGGATGCGTATTTAATCCTAAAGAATGGTTGTTTCTGATCTTGCATTAAAAAAAAAATTAAAAAGAAGGTGATTGATTGTAATAATTTATTTTTGAACATTAACATTTACAATTCCATGTGCTTGCTGATTTTTAAGCCTATTTTCAGTACACAGAATGTTCAGTACATCTGCACATTCCATGACCTTGTTTCCTGATGATTTAAGGACTGTAATTGCCTTTCTTACCATGCATCTACATCCTAAAGAAACATCTTTGTCTATTTAAAATGCAAGTAAATAGTTATAAAAGTGATACAAAGCAAATGTCCTTGCTGTGGAACAGTGGGGGAGAAAGTGAGAAATGTAATCAGTCCAAACCAAAAATATTTACAGGCTTGTGAATACCCACACATTAACATGCGTTTTGAAGATTTAAAGTCATTACTTATTGAAAAAAAAAAAAAAATTAAATGCATCTCATGAGACTAAAATCTATATTTTTAAAATTCCCTACTAAACTACTAAATTCTTTCTTTTCCAACAGTATAAAATCCTTTTAATATCAGTGATTTTTATTTGGTAGCTAAGCTTATCTATTTCTGTTGAAGTTTCTTGCCATTACAAGAAAATCCACACAAACAAATTGTAAAACATATGTAGGGAACTGGAATCTTTTAACTCCTTTCTAGAATGCCTATGCCTTTGCTATGTCATTACATTTACTCTAGAAATAATGAGACAGCTATCCATCATTGATGAAAGTGCTATGTCAGTATACTGTGTGACTTGGAAAAGCTTTGAAGATTTTGAGGAACCAAACCATATAATAAAATGAGAGTCTTGATGGTTTGCAGGAGAGCATTTTTAAGCACAAGAAGCATCAGGTAGAAGGAAAAAGGACACTCCTAGGTATGGATCCCAAACTAGAAGGCATTCAGTATCTCATAACACCAGTGTACATTTGTGTTTCTCCTCATTGGAAATTTTAGGGATATGCTTTTACATTTCCAGAGAGGCCAGATTACAGTTTATCCCTCAAAATTGCATTGGGTGTAGTTGTCAAGGATTCAGTAGCAGGGAGGCTGCAGGAGTAGCTTCTGTGAGGAGAGACTGCAGTTGTACCATGTTGGTCACAGCCAGTTCCAGATAGCTCCAATGGACCCACCACAGGGCACAGCTGAGCCCAGCAACCAAGATGGTGGTGCCTCTGGGAAAGTGTATTTAAGAAAGGGCAATAAATGCCATGCAGAAGGGGAAAAAAAAAAGTGAGAAATGTAATTATGAACACCTAAATGGGAGAATTAAGGGAGGAGGTGCTCTAGTCATGAGAGCAGAGTTTTGTCTGCAGCCCATGGGAAGACCACAGTGACGCAGATAGCAACGTTGCAGCCTGGGGAGGACCACACTGGAGCAGCTGAAGCATTCCCTGAAAGAAGAACAGCCCACAGGGAGCACATGTGGGAGCAGAGGAAAAGTGTAAGAGGGAAGGAGTGGCAGAGACCAGCTACTGTGGACTGACTAACTGCCATCCCCTCTGTGCTGCTCGGGGTGTAGGTAGAGGCAGGACTGAAGGAGTAAAAATGGGCTTGGGAGAGGAGGAGAGAAGTGTTTTGTTCTAATGTTTGCCTTTATTTTTTTTCCACCCCAAACTATTTTATTTTGTTATAAATTGACTTTCCCCAAGCTGAATCTGTTTTGCCTGTGATGGTAATTGGTAACTGGTCTCCCTGTCTTTACCTCCACCCATAAGCTTTCTTATGCTAACTTCTTCCCTGTCCTGTTGAGAAATGGGAGTGAGACAGTGACTGGGTGGGTTGCTGGCCCTTAGCCAGGGTTAATCCACCATATGGAATTTTTAATTTTTGCTCAAAAGGTGTACTTTTCCTGGTTTTATAAGCCTCCAAATCATCTTTGAAGGCCTTACATTAAGAAAAAAATCTGGGGAAACTCATCTCAAATGTTTGGATGCCTTGGCTCCTATTAAATCTTTATATACATTGAAGGGGTGACAGCTGTAAAAGTAAAAAGGGAGCAGGGGATAACCAGCAACTAGCAATCTTACTGCTTGCACAAGAGGTGATGTCTCAGCTCTAAGTATACAAAAAAGAAGTAGGTTTCTAATGTTTTAGACTAAATATGTTCTATCTGAAGAAGCATTGCTATCTTTGAGGATGAGAAAATATAAAGTGGGTGATGTTTACAGTTTGCAGTTAATCTTTCAAAAGCAAAAGATACTGAGGACTGGTATAATCGATAGGTTGAATAATAGACTACAAAGCATTTCACATCTCATTTCGATGTTCAAATGTAGCTTATTTTATGATGAACTGGTGGCTGGTGGCAGCTATTTTACAGTTGTAAGGTGTCTATATATTTAAAAAAGAGAGCAAGAAGCACACAAATGGTGGCCTATATATATATAAAGGTCTAAGAATGCATATGTGTTATAGCAACCAATATCTTGAAATGCACTGGGTATTTTGCAGTTGCAGACAGCCTTATAGAATGTTTTGGTTTGTTCCTAGATTAACAAAACAGCAAAAATGCCCATTTCAGACCATCACAAATGCTATAATTTAAGCAATCTTAGCAAAGAAACAAAAGATTGCAAAAGATTGTAAAGAAAATAACTCCATTATTTTTGCATGTGGTCATTTGGTGGCTGGACTGAGGTCAAAAGTTGCCATTCATCACTTGTATCCAATCGTACATTCCAGTATACAGACTATATAAGGACTAAAATGTTTTGGGACACTGCTACCTTACAAAAAAAATAATCAAAATCAAAAACAAGCAACTCCCTCCAAACTCTTAACCTATTAGTATTAGACTGTTGTCTTCAGTATTGGCTCATAGATTTTTTAATTTCAATAGCTGTTTATTCAGTATAATAAGAGTTTTGTTCTTCACTAAATAGATAAATTAGGCAATTAAAGCATATTAAAAGTTTTGTAGTTTAATGGGAGGCAGTACTGATTGTATAGGGTAAATAACAGTACAAATATGTTACTTACTTCTCTGATGTATCTACTACTTTTGCACCTGCTGTTATGTGCATATGGAAATCTTTCTCTGGAAACGTACCTCTGCCTGTTTAAAAGGAATTGTTTATACAGTCCTGAACAGTGCTCTGCTGTTTGGTGGTCCATTGGTATATCGTTTAAGTATGTGCTTAAAACGTACAGAAATAAGTGGTGCTTTTCCCAAGCACTTAGCTAAACTGGAACATGGTGTTGCAGTAACATGTAATAACATTATCAAAAAATCAAATCTTAAAATCTTTATTAGCTTCTTTTCATTTTTTATTCATGTCAAATCACCACTAAATTCAATACAAGCTGCAGATCTTTGCACACTCTATTATTTATTCCAAAGTGAATTGAACCAACACTTTGACTATACACAGTTACACAGGCTACTGCAGTGGATTTCAGTGTGACATTTCACCACTGTATTTGATATACACAGTCTAATTTTTATAGGTCTCTCTTAAGTTAACTCAATTTTATGACCATGAAAATTGCTACCTACATAACATTAAATCTGAAAAATAACTTGCATGAAATACGATTCTTATGCATGGTACTTACCATAGTAAATATAATCTCTTTCATACAGGCTTCTTGTCACTGTGAAATGGAACTGGAAAGTTTATAGGTAAGGATGGTACAAATATTGAGCACAAACTGTTCTTACATTCTTTTTATTTATTACAAAAAAACCAAAATTGAGTCAACATAATTTCTTGTTTAATGGGAATATTTCTTACACAATACCGCCTATTTTCTTTGTTCATATAAATTTTCGTAGTTAAGAAGAGTGTTTTTTTCACACAAGTAGTTTTCAAAAAGAAGTTAGTGTATATTGTAATCACCTGAGGGCCATGTGGTCCTGTGACTGACTTTCACAGTTATCAGGATCAGAACCTTCAAAAAAAAGTGGAAATTCTTCAGCATAAGCAGAACTGGGTAAAGTTTTTGTCAGATTGTGCTCTAAATATTAAAGGTTTCCAAACCTGGTGGGCTTCTGGACTTTCAGGTTCCTCTTGTCCCAGTATCATAGAAGTGGCTGCTGCTGCTCATATTTGCAGTTCTGACCAGTAACAAGGAGCTCCAAACATGCATATTCTCTTTCTCTTCTCCTTTTGGAAGGGAAAGGGGTTAATAAGGATCATTTGTCATTTATCTAGTGGCCAGCCCAGCCCTAACCTTTGACACAAACATACTGGAGAGCACACTCACACAGCATACAGTCAGGAATAAAGCTTACTGGAGACAGGAGAATATTCAGGGCCAGGCTTGGCCATACAAGAATAGTGACAGGTATTTTTTTACATTTGGGCAGCTTTTAATCCCTATTTCTCTCCATTTTCCCACACTTAATTCTTCTCCAAATCACCTGCATCCCTTCCAATTTATGTCTTTGGGTTTGCTTTGAAATGTCCCATAATACTTTTGTATAATCCCACATGACACCTCAGCTATCCCACAATAAATCTGCTTTTTCCCATGAGATTAACAATAATCTTGTTTTCCCCTTCTTACCAGTTGGAAAGTTCATTTTGAACTTTCATAAGGCTTTGGGTGATTCCTTCTATCTATCAATCTATCTACCTATCAATTAGGACCTAAGAGTCCTGATCTCCAGTATTATCTGTTATCTCCTGCATCTCATGGATTATATACCTGGGTAGTTTATTTTTTTCTTCTCTTGAGTCTCTTATTAGACTGTTATGCTGATTGTACAGTAACCAGATATTCTCACATATCGTTCCACTAAAGTCATCTTTCATAGTAAGCGTCTATCTTACGTCTTGAGGCAAAGGGCTTAGCAGTTTTTTCTAGTTTCCTCAGTATTCTTAAGCTGTTGGAATTGAGTCTCACAGTCTAATAACACGTCATGTGAAGAAGTATTTTCTTCTATTGTTTTTTAAAATACCCAATTCTCTTACTATCATTGTGCTGTCTTTATAATTGTGATATAAGACCAGAAGAACAGACATTTTTCTTCTGTAGGCCATTCATTATTTTGTGTCTATTCATTATAGATCTTATATGAATGGTCTTTGTTAAAAAAAACAAACAGTCTTTTTAAACTCTTTTCAAATGAGTGTCTTCCTTGATCCTGGTAAGTCTTTCCAGGTTTCTCTTCTTCATGTAGTTTTTTCAGGTAAATAACCAATTAAAAAAATGGAACTTCTGAGAACAGGAAACAGGAGATTCAGGTAGCATTCACCTTCATCCCTAGTTGTCTTATTTTGATGTTGGCAACCCATTCCCTTCAGCTGTGCACATATTCTTTCTGGATCTTGCAAAGCCTGGTAGAAACTGGGACAATACATAACGTCTGGGATATTGTGTATAATCCATCTCCCAGCACCATGCTGTAGTGCATACAGTGTTTCAGATGATGTCAAAATATTGACTTATACAAGAGAACTTTGAAACTCTGTGCAATTCATCATTTAACTTCTTATGCAGCTTAATGTTTTGTTTGCCTTCTGACTGCAGTTGTAAATTAAGTAAATATCTCTCAATTACTGCAATCACTAATGATTCCTTTCTTGAGACAGAGGTAAGCATTCTGAATATCGTTTCCCTCTTCATTTCATTTGGATAGTTCTCTCTAACTTTTACTTAATCCTCTGGTTTGGATTAACTCAAATAATTTTGTAAACTTCAGATTTTGCTGTTACCTTGCTTGTCACTTATTAAATGTAATAAGCACTGTGGGATTTAAAATGAAAATGAATGACTTGATAGCAGCCAATACATTAATACTCTGTTTAGCTGTGCATATCATATTTTAGGGAGCAAGTTTGCCTAATAGTATACATTAGTAACTGCATGAAATATGTGTAAAAGAATTTCAAAGCCTTATTATAATTATTTTAATGTCATTTGAATTCCTGAGCTGTCGAGTGTAGAAAGTACACAGTTTTTCAAGGTTTTGTTACTAAACAAAGTTATTAAATTTTGATGAACTGCTTTTGGCAAATGACATCACTCTTGGTTTTGTTTAAAAGAAATCTGAATTTGCAGAATGGTTAGGATTTAATGTATATTTCCAAATGACATGTCAGCCAACTATAAAGTAATAATTTAGAATAGGTCATCTGTCCTTATTCTCCTAATTATCCTTCTATCCTTTTCCTGTACTAAATTCTGCCATGGTTCTGGAACTGACTTTGATCAAATAACTTTGGAAGCTGTTCCTGATGTGAGAAGTGTTCACACCATTAGTTCTAGTAACTAATGCTTTCTAACATCCTTCTACAATCAACTTCCATCCTATGAAATATATTCAGTATAAGTGTCTGACACATATTTTGAATGCATTTGTTCTTCTCCTTTAACCAGGGAGAGACAGACACAGAGAGAGAGAGACGGAGACAGGCTCTTGCTTAGACTTACTTTGACTGACAGTAGAGGAGGTGAAGCCTACTTTTTATCACCCATATATATACAGAAGGAAGACATAATTATCTAACGATTAAATATGGTATTAAACTGCCTGATTTTAATTTAGAAAACAGCTCACAATATTTTTGCAGCAAAACCACAAACAAACAAACATGTTTGTGAAAGAAATATGAACATTACTGAAATTAAAGGCAGCTTAGCACTGTGACTAACTGCTTTTTTTTCTGTTCATACTAAAGAGCAGTGACAGATGCACTGCCATATATTCAATCTGTTTCAGTAAACTCTATCACAGAAAACAGATGAATTTGGGTTTTTTTCAGATTAAAAGAGACAAAAATCCCTTTTTCTGACAGCTTAAAATCCTTCTAGCTACATTTTCACTTAAAAACTTTTGTTTTTTCTTCTAATACATTTTTTTAATGTTGAACTGTTCTATCATATTGAGACTCCTACAGCACAAGGTATGCATCTGCACAAATATTGGGAAGGAGCATCTTTTAATCAGCACAAAAGGAAAGAACTCTAACACTGTTTCTTGAGAAACAGCTTTTAAACAATGTGTAAAATAGACAGCTTTTGACTAATGCATCTTCTAGTGGCACAGCTAATAATTAATTCTTTCAAAGAAAATTCAAGGACATGGTCCTTCACAGGGCACTAACATTCAGAGACTACATAGCAGAGATGTCTGGTAAAATACAAGCAGGGTAATGCACATGTTCCTAAACCTGTCATTACTGCTCTTTTCTTTTGTTACAATGGCAGCAATTGATAAATTTTGCCTGCAACTCTCTCCAACCAAGGATCTGAGAGCAAAGTAAGTCTTGAAAATCTCTTTAGTTCAGTTTGCTATGTGTAAAGCTGCTATTAAAAAATGTTGTTGGTATTTTTTTGTTTTGAAATACTTTCTCGACTTTCAGGGGGCAGTACGCTGCACAGGCAGGAGGATAATAGCAGAATACTATCAGGATGTTAATAGACACAGTTCTGCTGTGGGCCAGCTCTGTAGTTCTTTCTCTTCCTGCTTGGTAACAGAGCGCTGCATAACCTCTCCTATTTTGCTCATCCTGAAGATCTATCTCTTTAGCCTGGCTGTTGGGTTTTATGTTTTGACTCCAGGGCAGATCTGTGCTTTTCTGAAGCACTAGTCATTTGACACATTGAGAGAGTGGATACTAGATTTGATGCATAACTTAATTTGATATTCTAAAGTTTATAAGATTGATTTGCATACAATTTTACAACAGGATAGTGCTGCACATTTTATTGGGTCTACCTCTGATATACACCAGTGTAAATGGGTTTTGAAATCATATGAGTTGACCATATTGAGTGCAGTGTGGATAAGAAAATCATAAACAGTTCTTTTGTAAGGAAAAAATAGTTTTAAATTTGAGAGTATCATCATTTCAGTGTGAGAGATACTTTGTACATCTGTCTAGCATATATGAGAATGTCAAAATATTTCTTTTACTGTTGTGAACATCCCTACATTTGTTGAAATTTTACAGAAAAGAAGCTTAGTGAAAAGAGTGAAAATACAATTATATATTAAATACAATACTGATTGTTATAGAATGAATCGTATGTAAGCATGCACACTTAGATATTCTTATCAAATGCTATATAATGTACCCAGAATAACATTTCAGTGATTTTTACAGTCAAGGTGTGGTGGGTTGACCCTGGCACGGCACCAGGTGCCCACCAAGCCTTTCTATTGCTCCCCCCACCCCTGTCAGCACGGCACACAGGGAGAGAATAAGATGCAAGGAGCCATCAGTTATGATAGCTAAGATGTTATTCAGTACTTCCCGTCCACAGGCGATGTCGGGCCGAGTCCAG
>WUAM01000431.1:130830226-130854139 GCA_024336885.1 Actenoides hombroni | reverse complement strand
TAAATCTACTCTTCTCTAGTTTAAAACCATTGCCCCTCATCCTGTCACTACAGGCCTTTGTAAACAGTCCCTTTCCCACCTTCTTGTAGGCCCCCTTCAGGTACTGGAAGGCTGCTATTAGGTCTCCCCAGAGCCTTCTCTTCCCCAGGATGAACAACCCCATCTCCCTCACCCTGTTTTCATAGGAGAGGCGTTCCAGTCCTCTCATCATTTTCGTGGCCTCCCTCTGGACCCACTCTGTCACGTACATGTCCCTCCTGTACTGAGGGCTCCAGAGCTGGACACAGTACTCCAGTTGAGGTCTCACCAGAGCAGAAGCCTCTGTGTTCCAAGTAATAAAGAAAAAGTAGTTTCCTTTTCTCTCTATGCTTCCTTTGGACATCCACCATATTGCTTTCATTATCACTGGTTTGGGTTTGGGTTTTTTTGATGCATTGTAGCTCCCGAGTTTTAGGCAGTAACCTGAATCTTTGCAGACCTTTAATTATCTAGTACCACCATGAAAAGCAAGTGATTTATGCACATGCTCTTTATGTTAAACATAGACTAGTTTCTGTATGTAAGTCAAAACAGATCTTGCCTCAGACTTCTTGTGTTCTCTCTCATTTCCTGATTGTTATTTCTTTCCTTCTTCCTTTTTTGTTTTTCTTTTTACAAACTACTTTTTTCCTAAATTGTGTTTGGCAATCTAAGAAATGTCTCTCAAATCAAACAAGAAATTAGCACCTAATAAGAAGTAAACTGTTTTAAAATAGGCACTTCTCATATACACTATTAGGTTGGAAAATAATTCTCAAAGAATATGAAGTCCTACAGATATAGTTATTTCCTCTAGAAATTATAATTTAAATCCATATGATCTCTCTGAAAGTGCATTGTTTGTTTTAGAGAATATCATGCTCCCATAGCTCCCAGAATAACTTTATAACTTTCATGGGTTTACAATCCTCTGCTATAAGGGAAGATGAGAGAAGAATTGCCTTGCTGAATTTGTCAAGAAAGACATCCCTTTTCCACTTTAATAGATTTAGGAATCTCAGAAAAATATCTGTCCAAACTGCTGTTAAAAACTGACTGCAAAGATTTTGCTTCCAGAATGCAAAATGCAAAACATTTATGGTAAACATAAACAAACTCTTCTATCATATTTATATAGTTCTTCTTCATAAACCTAATGGAGCTTTGAAAATAGATTTTTGAAGCAGAAGATATCTTAGACCCACTGATTTGGGGTTTGGCATGTGACAGATAACAGAATACTGTCAGAATTAGGCCAAATAACTTACAGTGGCCTAAACCAGATATTCTAGACATTTATTTTATCTTCCTCTGAAAATATCAGGAAATGGGAAGTCTGATGGAAAACAGAACTCTGTCTAGTTTCACATGATGAACTGACTTTTGACCAAATGGAAAACTTCATAGAAGTAATACTGCTGGCATTGATCAGGAATTGTGGTCCATACACATTATATGATTGGTCCAGGGCAATATTATGACTGAATCTTTCTTGATCTGCCACTTTTGTGTTCCAGTAAGTACTTGTGAGTTTCCACGTGCACATCTGAAAGGTTCAAAAAATAAAGTTCAGGATATAGCTGAAGGTTAGCTCTGAGAACAGAAAATCTTAACATATCTGTATCTTAGAAATTTATGCGTAACATGCTTCGGGAACTGCAGTTACACAGTAATTGCCATACTGAGTTTACTGTCTCTTAGATGATGCATGGTCTCAGTGTGATTGTTCTTATTTTGTTTGTCCAATCAGAAATCTAAGAGGTTAGTCAAAATCACTAGTGAAATTGGCTTTAGCAAACAAATAACTGCATTGATAAGGGCAAGTAAGGTTCATGGAATCAATCTGAAATCAAGTATTTCCTTCTGGATCATTCTATGGCAGTAGAAAAGGTTGTTTCCTTTAGTTGTTTGTGCCTTCATAAAAGTTCTGACCTTCATTGATCGCTCAGTGGCATAATTTGTATGAATACTCCCTAATTTGCTGAAACAATTTAACACCAATTTTTTTATCCAAAATAATAGTGCTGGTTTTTTTGCCACAAAGATGGTAGAGTTGCAAAGTACTCACATGCTTCATGAAAGTGTTGAGGAGCTATGTCAGGTACTAAGCCAACTGGATCAAAGGAGGACATCTGTCCTACAGACTCATTTGCAGCTTACAGACAGTTTAAGAAGCAGCCGACTACTTTCTCCAAAATGAGATACTGATTGTAACTGGTGGTGACTCACTATGTAAGCATATCTTGTCCATTTCACTGCAAAATCAAAACAGTTGATTATGAACTACCTTTGGAGATGATAAACTAATCCTTTTTACTTGTACAGAAATGGGCTGAGATTGTTCATGTTACTAGTTAAAATCTTAAGGTGGTGTAAGAAGTAGTAATTCACTGACTTCTAACCTTCTCTATTTAGGAACCTGGCTCCAGACACAGCAAGAGAAGGTGAACCGTCTAGGATTCAGAGATTCAAGAGAGTGGACAGCTAGCAATTTGGGCCCACTTAAGTGGGCACATGTACAACTGGACTCCAAAAAGTAGAATCTCATACAGGCTTTAACTGTTTTAGAAAACTCAGTAAGGTCAATGACACAAGTAGCAGATCTTAATTAACTGTATTAATTACTCATTAACACTTACATACAGGCTTTCCCAGTTAGCAATCAAGAAGGACAAAGACATACTGGTTTGGAAGGGAAGAGAATTTATTTGTGTGAACATAACTTGTACTGTGTAGTTCTCCCTCTGTGCCAGAGAAGCATTGGTTTGATTTATTTTCTTTTATTCTTATTAGAAGAGAAGAAATCATGAAGTTCTGTGCCTTTCTTTTTGATTGAAGCCTGTTATGGCAAAAACTTAAGCTTAGGTGAACTAGATCTTCTTGTAGAACTCTATAAAGAAA
The DNA here is from genome assembly GCA_024336885.1 of Actenoides hombroni. NCBI lineage: Eukaryota > Metazoa > Chordata > Aves > Coraciiformes > Alcedinidae > Actenoides > Actenoides hombroni. The sequence continues at coordinate 130,851,220 of WUAM01000431.1, read as the reverse complement.
TTTTTGTTACCAAATGCATGTACTGATTGAAGAGAAGATCTGAGGCATGAAAAACATGCCTGCAAGACAAGCAGATTGTCACTCTGAGTATTTCTATGTCTTATATCTAAAGTAGTTTGTAGATTTATTATTATACTGATTTTACAACAACTTCTAGTTAGTCAGAAAATATCCTTGCAAAGAAATTTTACTTTTTGTCCGCACCTTTGCAGAAGCATTTACTCTTACCCCTCAAAGTCCTGCCAAACCTGAGACGTATTTTGCTGTTCCTATCATGATACAGTTTGTATAATTGCATGTAGACTGAAAATTCAAATCCCAAATTAATCCAGAAGGTCACATCCTGCTCCCTAGGTGAGTTAGCACAGCAAGAGCACATTTAGTTGATGGATGATATATATACACACTGTCTACTACATATAATGCATATTAAATTTTCTCAGTAGATCACAGTCTCAAATGATAGCTTAAAATATCTTACTAGCAAAATATTTTAAGATGTTTGACCAGGTGATACATATGAGATGGGAAGAGGACAGTGAAATACGTAAATATTGTTGCCTGTCATGAGTATTCTTCCTTAACTGCTTTTTTTAGGAAAAAAAAAAAAAAATTATTTACATTAATGGTTATCTAATGTGTCGTGTTTCACACCCAGCCCCCCAGAGAACAGGTGTATTTGCTTGAACGAAACTTGATGCTTGACTGTTCTCATGGTTTTGTGTTCACTATTATATGACCAGACTGACTTAAATTGAATGTGAAGCACATTCTGTTATACATGTTTTTGAACAGTGAGCTCAACTACATTTACTTGATGTATATATTTTTAACTTTGCGTCCACTACTGTTTGCTGCTGACTACTTGTCATACTTTTCCCCATGTGTTTGATTTTATAGATAAAAAAAGAGATGATAAATCTGACATATCTTAACAACGTTTGCTGATTCCTATGTTTCATAGCTTTTGTGCAAAGGATTGTGATTTATACATTAGAAGAAAATGTCCTTACTAAAGTATAAATACTGATTTCCATCCAACACAGTTTAAACTGTGTGTATTTTGCATTTTTCAGGGAGTCACTGTTATAAATCTTCATTTCATTGGGCTCATCTTCTGCTTCAAAGAGCAAAAGAGAAATGAACATTAGTTTTAATGCATTTTGTCATTACTCTCATGATGTGTGAAAGGTTTGCTGGGATCTTTTTAACTTCAAGCAGGATTTAAAAAAATTACATCACCTCCCTTTTCCATCTGAATTTCACATGGTGTGGGTGAGAATGAAGTTAGGTGCCTCAGTTGGCCACACTTGAGTAGATGGGACTGATTATTGAGGTGTGCAAAATCCATTGCTCATTGCTAAATAGGGATACTATACTATGTCATACAGCAATTAAAAAGAAAAATAGATGTAGCCAACAAACTACATTACTACCACAAAAGAACAACAAAAAAAAAATTATAACCTTTAAATTTAATTAGATTATAAGTTTTCAACACAACCCCCACTTTTCTTACATTTCTGACAAAATTCTGTAATTCCAGTTAAGCATCTTGATATCTGACTGTTACATACTCATTTAGTGATTGAAGAGAATTCAAATATGTAAAACAAATGAGTGCTAGAAATAGGGAGCCTTGTCATTTCACTGATTTTAGATACATATATATGAGACCTAGAAGGTGGGGCTCTAACATCTGATTTGGTAAAGTCTGAAGAATAGGCAGATAAATAGGAATCCTAGTGTCCATCTTTAACTCTCTAATGGCAGAGCATAATGAAAATTGAGTCAGACTGTCCTTGGAGATGTGCAGCAGAAACAAAAGAGAAAATAGAATAAAGGAAAAATCTGGCTGGATATTAGAAAAAAAAGAATTTCACAAAGAGCTGTTAAGCTCTGGAGTGAATTGAACAGAGAGTTTGTGACCCTGAACAGCCTGACCAGCACTAGCTTATCTCCAAAGGTCATTATTATTTATTATTATTTTGATGTTTGGAATGTGTTGAATGTTTGGAAAACAAAGTGGTAGATATAAGAATAAGAAGGTTCTTGGGCAGGATTTGTCTCCTGTTCATTTGGTGAAGCTTAATTAGTGCAGACTATTAAAATTGTAGGGCATAGGTAACTAAGATATGTGTGTCAGGAACCATTAAATCCTCTGGGCAAACTCTCAGAGTACTAGTTACAAAGGGGAAAAAAACCAAACCAAAAAAAACCAAAAAACATCCTGAAGAGCTTCAAAGGTGAAAGTTGAACATGTGAAATGAACTTTCCCAAACTGGTGGCCATATGCTATAAAATAATGATTACTTGTAACATGAGATCATAAAATACTTTGCTGGATTGAAATGTAGAAGGTGAATTCTTAAAACTGTACATGGTAAACCCCAGTTAATATGCATAGAAAGAAACCATGGTAGAATGGCTGAGTGGAATATTTTGAAATTATGGTTGTATCTGTATGGATTTTTTAAAAACATCTCTTAAGAGGAGTAAAGCTGTTAAGTTGCCTATTAAAGAAAAACCTCTGGTTCTTGGAGCTTTATATTAGTTCACCCTGATCATCTTCAAAGAAATAGGATGACATTTTATGGTACTGATTGAAATAAACACCTATGTTCTGTTAGAAGTCCTGTTAGTAAATAGGGACAAAAAAAAAAAAAAATGTTTTGACGGATACTATGTTTTCAGTCCAACTAGCAAGTATTGCTGAAGCCAAATGAATTCTACTCATTTCTGTTCTATTTCCCTTTTCATCCTAGTAATGTAAAAGCATATGGTTTCAACATCTTCTACCAAAAGGATATCCAGTCACTTTTGTAATTTATGCTAATCTCAGACCACTCCATAAGCTAATGTAGAGTTCATAAAGTGGAAGCCTGTTATTAATTTTTGTCCATAGTATACTTTGTGGAATGAAACACTAAGTATCAACCTGCGTCTTCAAAACAACTAAGATTCATTCCCAGTGCTGACACCAGCTTTAGGTGATTTTTCTCTTGTCCTTAAGTCCACCATATCTAAAAAATATTCACCTTTTTCTATGCCAAAATATCTATTGTTTCTCTTTTAAAACAATTCACAGTATGATATAAGTACTGATTATTACTTCCGCTGTGGGTATTATGATGATGACAATGATGAATCAGCTCAGTTAGATGAAATAGAGTGCAGTAACATTTTAGCAGACAATGTCTGACAAACTAATCTGGCAAACTTCTTCAATAAGCTTATTTTCTAAATGAAAGAAACAGAGTAGATGCCATACTTCTGGACTTTTAGTAAAATATCAGCTCCATAGGAGAGACACAGAAAATCGTGAATTAAACCAGAGAAATGTATAAGAAAGAACTAATTAAAAGGAAAATTACACTAAATAGTGATGTCAGGATCATTTTATTAGTGTTGGAATTCTCTAGGGATCAAAATAAGATAAATTTTAAAAACAGTGAAGCAATGTGTTATTTAAATTTGCTGATATCCTGAAGTTCAGATATGCGACTACAATGAAAGGCTGCTGGAATATCAAGAGAAATTATGTGATCTCGAGAACTTGTCTAATGAATATGAATGAAATTGTATATTAAGGATTTCAGAAGACTTTTAGGAACTAATAACAACAATTGAAGTGTTACTCTGGAAATGTCAGTAGTTGGAATTTACAGAGGAACAAAAATAATTTTTCACATTAATTGATTACAAGTTGACTGTGAGCAACATGTATCATATGGCTTTGGAAGTGGAAATGTGATCCTAGATCATGTCAGTCTAAATATTTCCAGTCAGATTCAGAATATACTAACAAAATGTGGAGCCTACAATTTAACAGATACTATGAGCAGTTCTGTCATGCAAGTCACCCATGTTGAAGAAGGATAAATTTAACCTCAACAAATGCAAATGAGAACTGCTATGATGATCTCGAGTCCCTGAAAGTCTTGTATATAAGCATGGTGTACAAAATGTAAATCTGTTTAGCAAAGGTCTAGAAAAAGGAAGCAAGTGAGGACATGGTAGATCAATGTGTACAGGCAAGGGTGTGATATTGAGGGAACCAGAAGCCTAGCTGTTTTATTATTGGACAATGTAAAGTAAATGTAAGTAAAGTTTCCTGAAGTGTGCTGTGCACACTGGATCCTTAGCACCAGCTGCTCTTCTACATGGATCTGCTCCCATTGGATAGCTGCTTATTAATTCAGATACAGCCCATGAGTCTCCCAGGGCTAAGAATGACGAAGAAGCAACAAGCCCCATGCTGATGCTGAAAATCTGCCAATGGATGGCAAAGGACTTGACTACAGCTCTTGTGTACAGATGACAATCAGTCTTTTACAGAGCTGTTGATATTTTAGGAGTATGATGTCCTTACATTTTATTGCAAAAAGTGCAAGAATGTTAGCTACAAGAATTGTTTATAGCACCAGGGGGTGAATCATGTTGATGTTTCATTCATTCATTCCTTGGTAGTGGGTTCCCACTATAGTAGTAATTTCCTTAAACTATTATGAATGAAATAAGCTAAATTCCATTCTGCATAAGCTGGCTCAGCAACAGAAGCTTAGATTTGGCTTGATTGTGTCTGTTAGAGCAGCACTGATAGAATGGATATTCTCCATGAACACTTTTTTTTTGTTAAAGCACCCTTGTTATATCTTAGAAAATAATAACATTAAATCACTAAATTAGATTTGGATTTTATTCACTGTCCTTTCTCTTAATAGTACTCTTTTTTTTTTTTTTTTTTTTTCACTTTTAAAGAGGAAAACAGCTGCAAGATCTGCTTTCACAACGCAAGACCTTATGAACATGTTAGTTCATTACCAAGATGCAATAAGGAAGGATTTATTGTGGTACCATCTTGCTTTCCTACTAAAGATGAGCTGTCTCACTTACACATGGCTTACCTATGATGAGTGATACCAGGCATAGTTAAAAGTAAAGTAGCTGATGTAGATAATCTACTTTCATAACTGTAAATGATATCATGTGTTTGCACTTTAGCGTCAGAAGTAACAGAAGAAAATGATGACAGGTGGTAGAAGATATGCTGACCTTTTCTCTCATCTCTGTGCACTCGTGACTAACATGAAGCTACAGGCTTCATAGCTAATTGTATCATAGAAGGTAAGAGGAAAAATAAACAAAACAAACATTATTAATGAGATGCCTAAACCTTGGTTTATATACAATTATATTTGGAAAGGTATATTTAGTGCCCACATCTTCATCCAAAGAACAGCAGTTGATAAATAATGGTAATTAATGTTTGCTATATGAAAATTCCTATTAGTATGTGTGATCTCCACTCTGCAGTGGGAGACAAATATTTATACCAGGTGAGATCTTCCTGGGTAAAAGGCAGTCCCAGAAAAGGATTATGATAGGTCTTATTTTCCCCTAGTTTCATTTTACTAAGCATGTCATTTTTGGTTTAATAATCCCTGAGGGAACCTGGTTTCAAATGAGGAAAAGGACTTGAATGCAACTTTAACTCATTACAAGGCTAGACTACTGGTAGCTCTGAGTGACTTTAGGTACTCCAGTCTCTGCTGTGGAGTCATTGTGCATTGTAAAGCTAATGAAATACATAATGGCCTAAAGAAAGACTGAAGGGATACCTACTTGATCTCTTGATTTTCTCTTTATTTGGCCCAGAGAGTATTTATTTAGTTCACACAAATATGGTAGAGCCTCTGTAGCAGGAATAGAAAGATCCTTTTTAGACTCAGGCTTGTTTCTTGGTGGAAAGGCTACTTTCTGTGGAACATGTTGGTGTGTGTCTTTTCCAGACTGCAAAATATATTGGGACCTGACAGTCTTAAAATTTTAATTGTTCGGTCAAAGACTGCTGGATAAAAGAGGACTGGTGAAAAGATACTGTCTTGGCGTTTGTTTTCTGATATGATTGACGTATATTTCTCAGACCAGTGAGGACAGACCCAGTTGCCTAAACATAGGTTATTTTACATGTTCTGGCATGTTCAAGATACCTGCTTGGAATTTACAGCTCTCACAAGTCCTGTTTGTTTAGACAACTCAATACTATTGCTCCAACATTTTCTAATTCTCTGGAGGGTTCTGGTCACTCACTGTGATTATGGAATGGGGTAATATCAGTGAATGCTCAGTGACAGAAGTAAAGGACCATGTGTAATTTATTGATACAATTTGTGGAAATGTGGAAAACCATAAGACATCAAAAGCTCTAGGATTTGGATTTTGGAATTAGAATTGTGAAGCTGCTGTTTGACCTGATTCTGTATCTGAATCTGACTTCAAGGGGCAGAGGAACAAGCCTCTTGGACAACCACTCAAAGGATAGTGACTAAATGTAGCCAGGCTATCACATTTTCCTCAGATCAACTCAACAGAGAGTCAGACTAGAACAGCTTGAAAATCATCAACTATTTGTTGCGTGTTACAACAATAAAACCTTCGAACTGCTGGAAGATATAAACAAAACCAGGAGGTTTTTTTCTGTTTCTGGAAAAAAAACCCAAACACAATAAAAAAACCAACACAAAAATCCCCCAAAACCCAACCCAACCCAAACTAAAAAAAAACCCAAACCACAAAACCAACAACCCCTAACTTTATTTTTAAGATTCCATACCCCATCATTATTTTTGGTAAAGCAGGAATTATAAAAGAAAGTAAAATTCCAAAGAAAAATATAGTTTAAGAAATTTAGACAAAATTCATTTTTATTCAAGATATAAGTTCACAGGAAAATTTCATTTGCTCTAGGCTAAACCCTGTGATGTTTTTGCAATTACTTGTACAATTTTTGTGTTCTTTAACACTTATTTTATACATATATGTATTTCATAAACTAATTTTATATTAGTTATTTGAAAATTGAGTAAAGAACTGATAAATAACTATAATCTTTTCTCTAGTACTTTCATAGAATTATTTGGCATTGCTCCATATTTTCTAGAAGTTACAAAAAAAAAATAATTTCAAACTTAAGAAAAGTTTAACATAGGTGGTAGTGTTACTGAAGTACACATAAAAATATACAAAACTTATTTCTGATATTTCTATAAAATTACTATTCTGACACAAAATAGGACTTTTTTCCACTAATATGAATATACTTTATTTTATTTACTAACAAGATCTTGATGAGCATCACTCTTGGCATTTATATTCCTTTTAAAACAGTCTTAAATGGGCATATAATGAACATCTTGGTTTTTTATTAACCTAAAAAGGGCAATAAGAGACCACTCACTTTCTCTAATGAAAACTAGTGCTAATTTTATTTCAGTAATTTTGGTCAGCTTTAAAGAAGAAGGCTTATGGTTCACTGCTGACAGTTTCAAAATCCTGAATACTGCTCAAAGGAAATGTCAATTCTCTTTCTATTACAATTGTGATTTATAGGGAATCTGTAAGTTCCTTTTGGATCCACAGTGTAAGTAAAATTGCTCATATTATAAGAATGAAATAAATGAATCATTATTGTGAGTTCAAAAAAAGCAAATGAATTTGAATTAAGCAATTTTGTGAATTCATATATATCTGAAGGCAGAGTGAGGATTTCAGGGTTCAATATTCACTTGTGGCTTCAAAGTACTTCCTCAAGGGGCTAAGGAAGGCAGAAAAGGAATTGAGAGTATGTTGGGAAAAGTGCTGTATCACCCTTCAAGAAAGTAGGGTACTGTCACCTAACATTAAGTGGACTCATAACATGCAGCTATATCACAAAATGTTGCATGTGGTAGATGTGCAATTGTGGGCTCAAAAGTGTCATTTTAGATTTTAAAAGTTTTATTCATCACCTATTGTCCTCCCTTTACCATCCAAGAAGTTTTATGCATACACACAAAGGAATAATTTGGACATATGGATGTCATATTGAAGTCCTGTTGCTTTGCTTTGCTTTATGTTGTGTGCTTGTGTGGGGTTGGAGCTAATGCGAAAGGGACTCAGGCATTATTGTCACACCTCACAGATGAACACTCAGATCATTATATTATTTGTAACAGTTACATAGTATTGTGAAATGAGGAAAGCATCTGTGTCACAGTTGAAGCAGTATAACACAGACTGTTAATATGTTATCAAACGTGTAATATAAAAATTCATTTTTAAATAGTTTCGATAACAAGCTAAATTCATTTACTGTCAGATTCGATATCAATTTTTCCTATCCTTAGAACCTTCAACTTTTCTTCCTTTCTTAAAAATTATTTCTAGCGTGTATTTAATAAAAATTATTATTCATGTTTTGGTTAGGCTTGTGTTTTGAACACTCTTAAGTTCTTACTTTATGGATGTAAATATTGAGTAGCAGGCATTGGGTCTTCTTAGATTATGTGGGAATGAATCAAAAGCTTTATGTTTAACCTCATGGCTTTAGGCAATCTGGCCTCTCATTACTGAATTGGTTTGGAAATGTGTGTACAAGTCTTATGGGTGCCTGATTTTTCCCATACTAATATCTTGTCCTATTTTTAATGTTTACCAAAGCGCAGTTACCACTTTAATAAAAAGAACCTATCCAGGAGAGGGCAAGTGTGCCTAGAAGAATTAAGATGTGAAAAATGATGAGACTAACTCCTGATTTTTCCTGTTAATGACCTCCTGTTTCATTAATTCCCACTTGATAAGTCTATATCAGAAAACCTTGTTGACCCTTAAGACTTACGAGCTGAATGTAGACAGAGTTTATACTGTAACACTGTACTGATGGGGATCAGCACAGAATAGGTATTCTGACATAAAAATTCTATTTTTGTTGATTCCTAAAAGATCTCAAATAAGTCATTTTGGTAATTTTTCCTCCTACCTTTTTAGGTTTCTACCTGTTGTGTCTGTCATGTATGTTGAGATAATTTAATTCATTGAGGCATGGGCAACTTATAAAGTGGTTGGGACATTGGATCACTTATTTCCTTGGAACTGTCCAGGTACATTAATAAAAACAGTTGAGTGGTGGTTGCATAGATAAGGTCACCTGCGAAACTGGCTAGTGTAGACCCATTGGAAGTACAAAAGGTTTATGGATCAACATGTCACTACTTTACTTGCGAAGCAGTAGGAGAATCAAGGCAAGGAGGACTCAGGGAAAGCAAAGACTAATGCTCAAGAGCTGTCAAAAAGTTAGCGTATGTGAGTGACTACAATAACGTGTTCATGAGTAGGCTTTGGTCTGTAAATGAGGCATCGTTCTTTGCACTATGTAAGGTAAAGAAATACAAAACAGTCATAGATTTTTTATTTTAATTTTTTCTTAAAGTAATAGAAAAGGAAGGGTAAATTAATTTTGTGTGTGTGAGGTTGCTTACCAAAATGACAGATATCTGCGGGTTTCTCATAATTAAATTGCCATTAAGACATTTAGAACGTCTGTGTTTTAGATCAGATTGGAGGAAAGAAATTGCCATTGCACAACTGTTTAACATTGAAAGGATAGTTATTTTGAAGACTGCAATACAGCGAGAGGAAAAGACATTCTGAAAATGTGTGAAGTCTATTGTTGTAGGTTTAGTATTGTTGAGCAACGTGTATGCTAAGAAAGAGATCCAGACTACAGAGAGGTTACACAAACTTACTGTATATGCTATTTATAAAGGTCCCATCATCTCTCAGTGTAGCTGATTAGAATCACTTGTAACTATGAGAAAGATTGTGTAATCAAAGACACATAAATGTTTTTTTTAATTATTCACACCTGCACACATTCAAAACAACACGCCACGCTGTACCTTTTAGATGCTGTAAAAAACAAACATACCTTTCAGATTCAGTGTGTTATTTTTAAATGCCCACGATTTGTTATTTAAAGCTCAGTTGCCACATGTTTGTGGGGTTTTTTCCTTAAACATAACAAAATGTGCTGTTTATCATGCAGAGAGATGTACAATTTTGTTTCATTTGGTACTGAGTGCATTGTTCCATCTGAATTGAAAATAAAATGTTTGGTGTTGGGCTCTTGTAAGAAATCTAAAGAAAAGTGCATTCATTGAATATACATTTTACGCAGCAGTTTGGGAATTATACCACTCCACCAAGACTGTTAGACATGGGTTTAGTTCCCTGCTTTGTTTGAAGAGATCTGAAGTGACACCAACACCTGTAATGCAACCTGTAATTCTGTGTTAAGACTGAAGTATGGTGAGGGGGAGGACAGAAATCAGTTCATGTTACACGAATAATTGAACAGTCACTGAAAAAAAACCCTTCTAACTGATATCATCACCTTTCCTAGTGAATATACCAGATAAAACCCAAAAGATCATTACAGTACATGAGTCTCTTACTCAGAATAGCCATTTCATTACTCAATAATCAGGTGTTTAGCCTTCATGGTGATATCTAGACCATCTTGGACACATCTGTCTTTGTCTGATTCAGAAAAGGGATCTAAACTTGGGTTTTCCACCCTCCAGTTGAGTATGTTAACTGCACTGGGATACTGGCCCACTGCTGTCTCATAAGAGTAATATATCTAGAGAAGAGACACTGATATTTTGTTTTGACAGTGACTGTGATTTTATATGAGCTGTCCACTGCTTCTGTTTTTCCTCTATGTCTTATATATTCAAGGAACCCCTGGGAGTTTGCTTGGCCTGTCCAGGCACAGCAAGGTTTACTATTTGAACTTACTGAGCCCCAAGGAGGCTGCTGGACATGCTCCAAGAAAGTTGTCATAGCCACAGAATCTTTATTCTCTGTATTTGTATATGCTCCCCTATGTCATTCCCCTATGATGGTAATTCACATTAGACCTCCAGGATGTTGCTGTTTCTATGCCTTAAATTCTGTCTACATCACCTGTCATTATTTTCAGGTCAAGCTACAACCAGGCCTTTTTCTTTTATGGTTAGCTGATGTTGCTTCTTTTCACATTACCTCATCTGGCTCCCTTTCTGTGAGAAAAAGCAGAGAAGAAATTCATAGCCTAATACTTAACTTGCTCTTTGCTTTCTCTTTTCCATCTTCCCTCTGGGTGGGCATTTAAGGAGTCTCCATATTTTATCGCTTGTTTGTCCTTTTCCATTCCTTTCCAAATACGGATAAAAAAAGAAGAGAACAAAACTTGCCCAACAACAGTGTAACTCTGCTCTGACATTCCTTCCCCCTCCTTTAACATTTATATTAAAACTCTCTAACATTCCCTCCACCCAAACAAATGCATACATTTACTTTAAATTTGATCTATTCAGTAAACCCAGTGCAGCCTGTGACGCCAGTTCAGCCCTGAGTCGGCAGTGTCCCCAAGCACAGTGGCACCATGGTACCAGAACAGAAAAATTACTCTCCATTGAGAAAGATAAGGAAGAGGGAGGTGGACAGTCTGAGTCATGCAGCGAGGCTGTGTGGTCCTGGATTGAGGAGGGCGTGCATGGTAACCCATGTTGTCGTACATCAGGTTACTTACCTCAGTTCACCAGTCAGAGCCCAAAGGCTTCAAGTGCCACCAGTTTGTGGTTTCACCCACAGATGTAGTCTTAATGAGGGCAGTTCACAAGCACTGATGTAAGGCTTTTTCTTGTGTATCTGTCTGTAAGTAGACTGATTCTACCCAAGGGTGAGCGGCCTTTCCGAAGCTTTCCACAAGCACCAAGATCTATCTAAATTTTAACTCCTTTATACTTAACGCCAAAGGAGAGAAAATAAAAATGGTGTTGTTGAGCTCTTTACAATATTTTAACAACTTCACAATTCCTTCTGGCAAGAAAGATTCTGTGAATGTATTTCCTCATAAAATCCACACTGTTAGAAACCTGAATTCAGCTCATATGTAAGAAGAACTGCAGCATGTGTCAGATCCTACCTGCTCAGGCTCCTCTGCTTCTCCCTCTTCTGAAATACATAGCCTGTAATTTCACACACTGAACAGTTACTGCAGAGAAAGCTGCTAAATGTGAGGGCCCCCAAGTCTACCACCAGCCCTTGTCACTGCCCACACTCCAGGGCTCCCCCTAACCCTGTCCATGGCCCGGGACCCTATTTCAGCCCCATGGGACCATCAGTCTCTGCCCCACTGGTGCTAGAATGAGGCCTGTCTCCAGCTCGTCACAGCTCTGCCCCACCTGGCCATGACCCCTGAGCCAGGCCCACCCATAAGCCCATGTCCCAGCCTTAACCTGTTCCCATTCCCAGTAAGGTGCTCACTGCCCCTTGGCTGCCCTGCTCCTGGCTGGGGCAGGGGGATGGGCACCAGTTGGTGGCCCCCTGGGAGACCCTGGACCTGACAGTGAGCAGAAAAATGAAGAAAACTTCATGACAAGACTAAAGTAGTAAATTTCAAACCATGAAATACACCTCTTAAGTTTCTTTCTTATCTTTAATTTCATATAGCTTTGCATAAAGGCCTGTAAAAACCTCTTTGAGCTACTGCAATCCTGCTCTGCAGTGGGGCTGGAAGTGTCCACCCTATTGTTGCCCAGTCCTTATCCTGTACCCTGACTGTGTGTTTCTGTTACTTTCCTTATCTTAACAACTTTTTAAATTTTTTTCAGCACACAAGGGGTGGGAGGAAGGTATGGCCAAGGGAAACTGCAGGGGGTGTGTGGTCTATCTTTAGCTGCAGCAGCATGGTTTTGAAATGACTTAATCTGCTTGAGACATCCTAAGAAACTCTGTGTTCATCCATGATTCTACTAGCATTTATTAATCATCATTCATCAATATATACCTTCATGAGAAGATTCCTGGGAGACTTAAACAAGGAGTTATAGCATCTCATGTTAAGTGGGTATAAATGGATGAAAATCATATAAAGATGGGAGTGAAATGCAAACAACAGCTGAGAAGGTGTGTGCGTGAGCAGATTCATCATACTTATAAAACAATGGAAATATGTACCAGGCTAGTTTTGCTCTACCTTGAAAGTGCAGAGCACCCAGTACTCAGTATGCTTTCCCTCCTTAATGAATAAGGGAATAGCTACTTCATTGTACAACGACCTTTCAGATTTTTGTTTTTTATTTTTTTTAATCTGCAGGGTTATTTCCTGACACATGCGTTTCCAAATGTGTATGGATAAACATAATTTATGGTGCATGGAGATTTTAGTTCCAACTTCCAAGCAGCAATGTGGAAGCAAGCTACCCTTATACTGATGGATCCTTATCTTAGTCTTAATGTAGTCCAAAATTAACATATCCCCTTCAACTATATTCCATGATACATATGTATTGAAAAAAAAAATGATGGGAAACCTGCATGTTTTAATGTGACTATGAAAATTTCTGAGAAATATCAGAAGCAGTTTGCAGTTTAAAATAAAACAGTAGCAACAGCAAGAGCTCCTAAAATCCTTAATTTGAGTTTCCAAAGCACGTCAGTGGGTAGCACAAATAAAATAACAGTCAGTTACCTCCTTGGTGACCATTGACAAGAGCTAAAAATCCGTAAATTATATAGAGATCTAGATGAAAAAGTAGGGCAGAGATGATGAGGCAAGTGCTACATTACTTGACACATTCAGGGAAAAAGACTGCTGATGGACAGTTGTCGTAGTGCCATTGCCAGATCAGGAGTGTCTCCCCCAGACACTGCACAGTCAGGAAAAATGTCTGATTTCTGTTTGGCTGTTTAAGTGTATAAACTATATTCTTTCAGGTGGGTGTCAGAATATTGGCTGAAAATTGCTGTCTTTTGAAGTGCTCTTATATTTGTTCAAACAGAAAATCCAGGCTTCCGGTTATTCTGATGCAATGTCACTGCCTACATTGAAGATTAGCCTGGTAAGCATTACTGTCTCTCATCTTCACCTTCACAGTTATCCTCAGTCCCACTCGTGCAGCAGATTCTCCTTGTGTCTTTGCTTGCAGAAAATAAAGTTTTACTGCAGAAGAGAACAGTATTTATTGACAAGGAAAAAAGTGTCAGGTCTGGAAATGTGCTCTCGCACACAAGATGATTCAGATTTATTTTAATTTAATTCAACAATAAATTTCTTTATTTAGTTATCAGCTATGAAGATACAGATCATCAGAACTGAAACAACATATCTGTCAAATCTGCTCTCTAATTGGCTGTGGTGATGCACTTTGCTTTTTTATACCCCTTTCGTTATCATAGCATTTTCAGTAGTGATTTTTATTAGGTAGAACATCAAAGTAGTCTTTCTTCCCCTCAAAAAAGAAGGCGTCCTGCAGCTGATTGTTGTGACATAGTTTTAGCGATGTAGGGATCTGAAGGAACAGGAAAAGACCTGTGCACATGAAAGTCCTGTATTACTGATTTTTCAAACAAGTATGGAGAATTACTTGTCTTTTACACTCCATTTTATTAATTTGTAAAATGGTGGTTCTTTCTGTTGTTTCATATGACAGTTATAGCACTTTCAATCCAGAGTGCTCTTGACTGATTTTAAGAATTATAATCTTTCTTTCTTAGCAAACCTATAATAAGATAAATCATTCAAGTAAGTGAAGTTTAATAATGTCTAAATTACATGCCCGTGCACTAAATCCCCAAGTCCTTATTTAATGTCATTTAGCATTAGCCCTTATGCAGGCAAAGTCTCCTAGTCTTTGATCTCATGATCCTATATATTATATTAAACACTACTCTACAAGTATTTTCCATTGTCTCTAAGAATTACTGTGAAGTTAACAAATAATTAGACTCATCAAAAGTTTTCACGTTATGTATTGTTTTTTAAACCAAAGCTCCCTTTGCTTAAAGACTGCATTGCAAAAGAATGAATTTCTTGAAATGCACACTGATGTCTGACATAAAGGGCAAAATGAAATGCAGAACTTCTAATTCATTACCCACTGCAGGATCTTGGAATCAATCCAGGCAGAAAGATATTCTTTATTGTTACTAAAGGTAGATTTCTTTTCCTTGGCAAAGTTCCCTTTCCCCTTGATTGGAAGGGCCACTCAGCATTTCTTGATGATATCATTCATGGCTTCTAAACAACAGTTTTCAGTTTTAGAAGGGAAGTAATGTGAAAAAGCTTCAGTGTTTTGTAGTCTGATATTTAATGTTTGTAGACACCACATTGAAAAGGACTTTTACTGCTTTGTCACTGTGTTAGATTATTATGACAAATTATGTATGAGATTTTGTTATTTTAAAATAAATTCCTAAGTAGTTTTGAAGATGGTTTTCTTTAATACATTCAACTTACATGTAGTTTACATCCAAATCTTAACAAATTTCACATAATACTCATTGTATGTGTTAGAATTATGTATGACATCTACTAATGATCAGTAGGTTAAACCTCAAGTGTTAAATGATTTGCAATTATAAAAGGTCATAGATTGCATCTAGAGAATAATTCGGCATTTGGGAATGCTAATTCCTTAAACCAAACATAAGAAAAGGTCTTTACTGAAAATCTTACCCAGACCTTTCATGCTATCCTTCCAATGATGAACATTTCCTGTTATCTCCTGAGAATATGCATCCTATAAATTGAACAAGGATACAGCAGTTTTACAGCTGAAAAATCCTTAGGAAATATTTTTACAGAAAAATCACAAAACTTACTAATTTTTGTATCAAAGGCACATTTCAGATACAAACAAACGATAAGAATTTATTTGTCTCTCTTAACTGATAGGCAGAGTTCCAGAGCAAAATCCTAGTACACTTAGTAAGGATGAATTTTTAAAGTCATGAAAATGTAAAAGCAAGAGAAATATAGAAGAAAATATGTATCTTGTCATGTGTCTACTGCCAGCTGCTCTTGCAACAGTAAAATCTATATATCAAGGCTTGTTTTACTCCATGAATCTATTACATATAAATGTTAAATGAAAAATAGATTACATACAACTGATATTCACTCTAGGCATAAGATTTGTGTCCTTTCTGTTACATACATTTTCTTTTTATTGCAAATATTGCTGTTCATCATCCTGAACACCAATTACCCCAGACTGCTTATCCCTATCTATGTGACTAAATACATCCTTTCAGTTTTCTAGTATGTTTTAAAGAAATATATTACTAAAAATGATAAATACATTTCCTATATTAGAAATTAAGAATGGCTATTCAGCACTGGGAATATGCAATCACTCTTGTGAAGATTTTAGGCACTTAATATTACAAGTAGACAGTAAACATCAAAAAAAAAAAAAAAGACACAAAAACTTGGAAAACCTCATATTATCATCATTTAATCTTCAAGCTTTTATCTTCTTGCTATTCATAAAATATCCAAAGTCAGCTGAATAAGTAGACTTAGGTCTTGTCACACTTATATGAGTTCTAAAGTCTATAATTTAAACATCTTCTTTTGAGACTATAATTCAGTTATCTCACTGAGGTGTTACAGGTATCCCTGTACCTACACCTCCAGGATGGGATGCAACTAGACTGAGGCTAATGCAGAAAAGACTGACCAGAATGCTGAATTCTGGGATACTTTTCTTATCAGAAAAAATAAAAAGCATCAAAGACAGAGGTGCATCTGAAAGTGCCTTTCTTCACACTCTTGCTTAGCTACTTCTATGCAACTGGGATTTAGGGTTTTCGACTTCCGTTTTGATTCATATACGTAGGTCATTCTTTTCACTTAAAATACAAGCAGGTAAAAACTCTACCTTTCTGGAAAATATTTTAGTGGTAGAAGCACACTGCAAGCAGCACAGCACTTGGTTCAGTTCTCCTTAACCTTGGAGGTCTGAACTTCTATCTCCTCCATTTGTTCTATACCAGTAAATAGAATGTACTAGGATCCTAAGGGTGTGTGGTGTGGCATACCTCTTGTCCTTACAGTGAAATTCTATCTGTGGTCCCATTCACACTGTTTAGCTGGAACAAGCCCTCATCTGGCTATGTCTGAAGTTGTGTATAGGAGAGTACTAGTACGGTATTGGACCATATGGGTCAAAACCATGCCAAAAGTATGCTGGTGATATTACACTATGAATGAGAAAGTGGCAGTATTAGACCACCTGTGCAGGCCCTGCTTAATTTAGTAGAATATACATAGTCAATGAATAACACAATCACAAGGCTATAGGATGCTCCATGTCCTCATCATTCCTCCTTTAGAAGCTGTGCCTCTCTGCATCTAGGAATACTTGATTCAGAAGTCCAGAAACAGAGAAAGTGAAAAAACAGGGACCTTGTAAGTAGAGTTATAAACAAAAACAAAGAAAAAACTATAGACAAAGGAAACATAAACAAAGAGAAAACTAAATCTGGGAGTCGTACGTGTTCAGCAGCTGCAATTTAGAACATGCAAACATCACCTCCATTTCCTCCTTCTAATTATTTCAAAGAGAGTAAGAACTGCTCATTTCCTTGAAAGCATATTTTACCCTGTGGATTCAAAGCAGATGAATTCACCTTCAGCTTGAGGAGACAGAAAGATGGAAATTCAAATATGCCCATATCCCCACAGCTTCCTGTTCATGCAAACCTACAATACAGATTGCAACTGCTTTGATAGGCAAGCAGATTCTGATATTCTGATCAAAATTTCTATTAATAGAAAGATGCAAAGAACTCTTGAAAGGAATTATTGATAATTGGGTTTTTTTCCATCCTCCTTTAATGGCACAGCTTGTGAAAGATATTTATAGGTATTTGCTTACTGTAGAGGTGCGATAATTCTGAGAAAGTCTGCGGGTTTCTTTAAGCAATGAATTCCACAAAGCTGAAACAACAACTACAATGTGCAATAAAGCTGGCTAGAACCTTTTAAAGTCCACTTTAAATCACAGCTATCAACAGAACCCATGAGCCTCAATTATTTAATCCACGCAGATGTGGTAAACTGTATTCATTATTTATTATAATAGCAACAGTGGCTGCCTCACAGTTTTGCAATGTGTACACAGTGCTCTTTCACCGGTTCATTAAATATGTTGCCCACTAGGTGGGGATAGACAACCTTACTCAACAGTATTCCTGGAAGAAGAAAATTTAGTTGAAGGTGGTATGAAAACCACACTAAATTTATATTCTTTGAGAACTTTTGTTTTGACGTGGTTTGTTTCTTTGTTTTCTTTGGGGGTGGAGGAGTGTTTACTGTGATCGACCAAAAATTAGTGTTAACTATTGAATGTTAAATGTGATAATGAACAATGTCACAGGCAATTAAGTTTCATTTGAGCTGATGGAGAACCAGTGTTGAACTCCCAGTATTACAAGTCAGGTCATTCCTATAACAATACAAAACAAGTATTTTACTGTAAATTAAAATAAGTAGGTGAATTACTGAAATATCACACATAGGTATAACACATGTGCAGACTAACACGGATTATTTTCAACTGTTTATTGAACATCAGACTCAGTTGATTACAATACATAGTCTGCAATAGGTAGATCCAGGAATTTTTGACATTTTAAATCTAGCCATAGGATCAAAGGCAAAATGGTCTACCTTGGCAGAACACAGTGAGGCACCACAAGTCAATGTAAGCATGATTTAATTAGCAAGTTCACGAGACACAAATATTGTATGTGCACCTGACGCATTCCAGCGCAGAGCCACAAAGATGATTAAAGGAGTGGAGCATCTCTCTTATGAGGAAAGACTGAGGGAGTTGGGGCTCTTTAGCTTGGAGAAAAGGAGACTGAGGGGTGACCTCATCAATGTTTATAAATATATAAAGGGTGAGTTCCAGGAGGATGGAGCCAGGCTCTTCTTGGTGATGCCTGATGATAGGGCAAGGGGCAATGGGTGGAACCTGAGGCATAGGAATTTTCACGCAAACAGGAGGAATTTTTTCACGCAAACAGGAGGAATTTTTTCACGCAAACAGGAGGAATTTTTTCACTGTGAGGGTGATGGAACACTGGAACAGGCTACCCAGGGGGATTATGGAGTCTCCCTCTCTGGAGATATTTAGAACCCGCCTGGATGCATTCCTGTGTTATATGGTATAGGTGATCCTGCTCTGGCAGGGGGTTTGGACTAGATGATCTTTTGAGGTCCCTTCCAGCCCCTGACATTCTGTGATTCTGTTATTTCATGTAAACCTCTATTTCTGAGTGGAAATTGCAAGGAAAGCCAAAGTGACATCATAGTGGCTTCAATTTCTAAGATGTACCACAGCTGAATCACACAAGTAAGTCCATATATATATAAATATATATATATACACACATATATATAAAACATGATTAATGACTGCTTTTTTTTTTGGATGTCAGCAAGTAAAAAAGTACAAAAATAATATATGTAAAATATTCTGAAATCCTAGTAGGAAGGAAATGCCAGCAGTTGCAAATTTTAGAGGCCTTTCATAAAGCAGGTTAGTGGGGAAAATAAGGATATTGTCAGATTAATGGGTTTTTTTGACCTCTGCTAGCTAGCTTTAAAATGTCTGCTACCTGGAATCAAAGGTTAGTAAATTAATCTACTGTTCTCTTCCTTTTAAGTAGCATCTTTACTGCTGCACATGTTTCTAAATTGTTGTAACTAGTTTGATTTAAGTTCATGATTTATGAGCACATTCAATTTTGCTTAATTAGACAAAGCCAGTATGTTACTTGGGAACACACAATTAAAGTTCAGTTTCCAGCAATTTCTAACTATCACTACAAATAATAAAAAAAAAAAGAAATCAAAATAAAGATGAAATCATGTGAAAAATGGTAATAGCTCATTTTATTTGTGTGCTGTAATGACTGTCTTATTTTTGGTTCAGATACTCTTTTCTACTTAATTTTGTCACTTCCCTTCCACAAAGTAAGAATGTGTTCCATCTTTTATTTCAGTCTCTGTTCCCTTTCCTTTGCTTAAGCTGTAGCTGTCTACTTCTGGAGGTATATTTTCTCATTTGAGCTAATAAAGAACAGTTTTTCTACATTCCAGTTGCATTATGTTGTCAAAACTGGAAAAAAAGTGCAAGGGGAAAAAATTATAGTTGTATAAATGTTAAACTTACATCTGCATGTTAATATTTTCCCATAATTGAACATTACACGCAGAGGCATTTTTTCTACCTGTGAAAAGACACATCAAACTCCAATTTGGAACTTGCTTCTGTAGGGCAGCTGTAGAAAAAACACTTGCAGCAGTTCAAAGTCCTATCAGCTGTAATCTGTTTCTTTCACTAGAGCATTTAATGATACAAGGACAGGTTGACAAAGATGGACGCTTTGAAATAAGAAACAATTCTTCAGAATATATACCTGCCTGATTTCTGTAATTTTCTATGTAATAATATTGAACTACAACACTTCAAAAATATTTTAATTAATTTTGTAAGCTTAAAAATATACCTTAATTAGATATTTTCAGTGATGCAAATTATACATAAATTGTATTGAAGTACTTTAGACTAATAGCCACATCATATTAAATAATACCTCATACTCAGATTGGTTTAACACAGGTTTGAGATTTTAAAGAGTTTTAAAATTTAATTTGTTATGAGAACTAATCTAAAATGTGCTCAAGTATCAAGTACTGAATATGTTTGCATTGCTATCAAACCACCCTGAATGGTCTACATTTTTAAGACACATTTTACTGAGAGGTTACTTAATATGTCATAAGAAACACTTTCATATACTGAAGTAGTTCCTTGCAGTGTAGTGATGCATACTCATATTGTTTGCATGATTAATATTTGCCACTCTTTAGAGTGTCAGGTTTTTTATCATATTATATACCCTTTTCTTAACTGATTATATGCAGTTTGGAAGACAATTTTCTATTTCCTGCTGTGTTTTATTCAATCTATTCAAGAACACCTTAAGTAAAGATATATACCAATGACCAGAACTGGTTTTCACCTTCATCGTGCCACAGCAAGCTACTCTCAAGCTACTCAGAGTGATGAGACATGTCTCTTCTTCCTCTGTGCATACACTTTTTCTGCACCTGTCTCCACCATTTGTCCAGTGACATAGCCTGAACCCCTTTCTAATCTAATTGTTCCACAGTCTCTATGTGGACATTGAATACCTGTGTAGCCAGTTCATAGAATCATAGAATGGCTAGGGCTGGAGGGGACCTCTGAATGTCATCTAGTCCAGCCCTCCTGCAGTGAGCAGGGATACCCTCAACTAGACCAGGCTGCTCAGAGCCTTGTCCAACCT
>WUAM01000431.1:130778726-130804230 GCA_024336885.1 Actenoides hombroni | reverse complement strand
TAAGATAACAGTCATACACAGTATTTTCTTTACTAGGCCTATATTTTTAGTGGTTCTAGAGGAGGGCCATGAAAATGTACACATATCCAAATATATATTTAAATATGCCATAAATATATAGTAAAGCTCACATGTTATGAAACAATGGTGATGATACAAGGGAAAGATTTTAATTTAACATATTATCATGTATCATGTTGTGAAAATATAGACTTATATCAATAAAGTAGGTTAAAATTAACCTCATGTCCCAGGAAGCAATAGACTGTCTATTTGTATTGGCTTAAATAGACATAAAGTGGTTTTGAAGAGTAAAATAACCTCAGCTAGTATTTTGGCAAAAAATTGGGAGTCAAATAAAAGAAATCAAATAATCCTTTTCACTTGATGGATATATCTCCCATGGATTTGCAAGTCAGAAAGACAAGTACGGGTTCTGGCAAATGTTACATTTTCCCTTGGAAGGTTGCAAAGGAATCATTGCTGATTACCAATGCACTGCTGCCAGGGACATACACTGGGCCAAATGAAGAAGTCCTTTGAAAAAAGATTAAGATTTGTTTGAATGAAAATGTAAGTGCATGAGTACTAGTGACACTGGAAAACTCAGTCATCTGGAAACCAGGAAATGAGTATCACCACTTTATCCAACCCTTTCCACCATGCTTAGAGTTAACAAGGCATATTGCTCCATTATGCAGGGATCATACAATACTTAGGAATAATAGCATCACAGTCATGGTGTTCAGGTCAAACAAGGCACATACTGAAATACTTGAATACCAAGAAAAGAAGAAAAACACAGTGAATGCTGGAATTCATCCTAGAGAATGTTAAATATTAGGAGCCAAAAAAATCTTTAGATTTATTCCAGGAACCACTTCTTGCTTATCAACAAGAATGCAGAAAGCCTATCACAGCAGTCAGATGAATGAAATACTAATGGGACAAAGCAATCTGGAATAATTAATTTTTTCTGATAATGCACAAAGTATAGCTGAATGGATAGTACCGTAATAGTATGCCTTGATCTCTGTTAGTTCTGTATTACTACACATTAGAAATAATCAACAAAAATCTCCCCACTTTTCAAAATATTCAGAGTGCAGAAATTTCCTCAGTCATCTTCTTTCCAGACTTTGATCTCACTGCAGCTGATCAAGGTTTTAATTTCATTCATGAAAGTGTCTGTGAAAATGTTTGGGTTTTGGGGTTTTTTTCCATCACATTTTCTTTTAAATACTTTTTAAATAAAAAAAAAAACCCAAACATGTAAAATAAGAGTTTAGATCCTTATTGCTGAAGCCAAATATTTATCAGGAATTTTAAGAATGTATTTAAGGTGTACTTTGCCACACTTGTAAAGTATGTGTTTACAGAAACATATAAATATTGTCCATTGGAGAAACAAAACAAAACAAACTCAGAAGAGGATAAATTTTAGCTGTTCCTTTGATTTTGATTTTTGGACATTACAATTCAGTCTTAGCATGGGCAGAATATACTCTGGATAGACCAAATGCCTGAGAACTGATCATTTGTATATAGTTACTTTTTTGGATTCAGTGATCTAATCACCTCTCTGGCTGGAAGAGAAGGTCAAATATACTTCAACATCAGTAGGAGGATCACCGATACCAGAATTAGCAATGATATTTTTGAATATGAGATATAAAACTAGGTAGAGCTTTTTAATAAAAATGGGGTAAACATGAATCAATAAAAAATATGAGTAGTTTTCTGCTGACCTAGTCTGGGAAAGCTCTGGAATTAAGACACTGTTAGAGGTAAGTGTTCAATAATACAACCAAACTGGTAAAAGGACTGTGACAAGAATGCTGTAAGGGGAAGCAGAATTCAACTGCACTCACTTTAGATGTAAATTAGACATTTTTTCCAGATTAATCATCTAAATTTTTTTCATGATCAGTGAAAGTTGTTGCATTGGTTAGCTGTAGATGAGTAGTTTAGATGGCTAGTATAAATAAGCTTTCTAATTTCCTAACACCTGAGATACAAAGCTGACGTAAAGCCTAGTTATCCTCTATTTTTATTTTTTTAAATCACAGAATCAGTGAATAATTTAGATTGAAAGAATTCTCAGGAGGACACATGATCCAGCCCCTTGATCAAAGTTAGATGACATTATCAGGTTGGTTCTGATTCTAGTTCTGTACCAGGTGAAGTGCTAAACAGCTAAAATGCAGGTGTCTCCACAGATTCTCTGGGCACCTACTATAGTGCTTGACTGCCCTTTTCTCTTTTAACTTCTGCTCACTGCCTTTTGTCTTATCTCTGTATATCTTTGAGAGAATATGTCTTCTCTATATCCACTGTAGTTGAAGAAAACAAGTAGATCTCCATTTATTTTTATTTTCTTCTGCTTGAACAAACCCCATTCTCTTGGCCTCTCTTATATGTCATGTGATTCAGCTGCTCCCTGTCTTGGTGGCCCTTCACTAGATTTGATCCAGTATGTTCAAATTTTTAGTATACCAGAGAGCTCCAAGCCAGTCATACTACTTAAGAAACTGTCTTGCAAGCACTGAATTGAAGGGAGTAATAATTTCTCTCATCCTGGTAGCTACAATCCTCCTGATACAGCCCGGTATGTGATAGGTCTTCATTGCCATAAGGGCACAACAGTGACTTATATTCAGTCTACTATCCACCAGGCCCCACGGATTCTTTTCTACAAAAGGTTTTTCTAGCCCAACAGCACCTAGCCAGTACTTTTGAAAGGCTGTATACAGGACTTTTTATTTGGCTTTTTCAACTTTGTCAGGATGGCCCATTTTTCCAACATGCTAAAGTCCCCCTAAATAGCAATGTATATGCAAACCCTAGTGTATGGGTCACTCTCCTTTATATTAACCACAAACTTGTTGAAGGTGCATTTCAGCATAATATTAAGTAACAAATAAGGATGCTAAACACTATGGGCCCCACTTTCTGTCCCTCAGGGATGATACTAGCTGCCAGTTGGAATTAGTGTTGCTGATCCCAACCCTTTCAGCCCAGTGTTCCAGAAAATTTTCCACCCAGCTTATAGTTGACCTGAATCCTATCTCACCATTTTGGCTGTAAGAATATGGGAGATCTGTACTGAAGGTCCTACTGAAGTAAAAAAAATAAAAAAAATCACTGTTTTCTTTCCACAATCAAAGAACTAGTTATCTCATCCTAGAAAGCAATCAAATTGATCAGGCATCATTTGTTTTTGCTAAATCCATGCTGGCTGTTCTTAGTCACACTCTTCTTGTTCCTGTACCTGCATATCTGGAATGTGATGTAGTGGTCCTACTCATTTCATTATAATAAAGGTATAAAGGGGAGAGGGGAGGGCAGGCAGCATATATGAAGCCAGAGAAATGTAAAAACTTGAACTAGGTCCCTCTTTGGACAAAAACAAAAGATTAAGAGGTGATGTCTTCTGGGTAGAAGAATCTGAAGAAATTAGGGACGATAGATGTTACAAGGTTATTTTACTTAAACTTTGATTATATGAACAAGTAGGCACAGATATGAGTTTATAAAAGAAGAAATGTCTGAGGGACTTTGTTATTCAGGAAAATATAAAGACACATACAGAGTAAATGAGGTTGCAGTGAAAGTGTCATACCAGAACATACAGCTCATTAAATTACTCAAGATCTCACCTCCATTTACAAGTGCCTACCATTATTCAAAATAATGCATTTTTCAAAAGCAAGCACAGTGTTTTTGATTCATCATCAAATGATTTGTTTGGGTTTTTTAAAACATAAAGTAACATTATCTGTATTATTCTGGGAGAAATGAATGATCACTCTATGTAGTGAGAAATATTCTGTACTTCTTCAAACATCTTATTCAAACTGATATGCACAAATAGTTTAGTGGCACAAAAATTAAACCAAAGATCGCAATGTAATAATATATCTTTAAATTCAGAGGCTAGATGTAATGCAAGTCAAAAGCTATAACTGTCAATCATGATATGGTCAGATACATAAAGCATTTTTCATATAATGTTGATGGTGTCATTTGTTTTGAACTTCACATTTCTTTTTATCCTAAACAGACCTCTAATGAGAGGAAATTAATCCAGCAAGGGAGACACAGAGAACCTGTAATACATATAGAGCATAACATTAAGGATATGTTTTGGAATCAAATTACTTCATCTAATGTATGTCTTAATCCTTCTATTTAGGGGTATCCAGCATTATACTCCTTTTTTTTTCCAGTGAACATAATGCTTGTGGTTACTCTGCAGATGGACCTCTTCTTCTCAAATATGTCTGCTTAGTGTAAGAATATAAAAATTTTTCATTAATTAAAAAAATGGAGGCACAAATCTGCCAGATACAACAATGAAACTCAATTCCATCTATCAACTTCTTTTCCAGCATTTCTAAGAAATATCTACATATGAAACTATTTCCTTATTTAAATATGGATCTATAGCTTTTCTTTTCCAAATATGTTTTCTGTCCTCTTCCTAAACCAATCATATTTAAGCCAATCTTTGTTTAAAAAATGTGGCTTGTTTGGTGAATAAAAGCAATGAAATGTAGCCTTGTATGGCTTGTAAACAAATAAAAATGAATCCCTTCCCCAGGAAACCAAAAGAGATTACAAAGAACAGTCATATTCTGACATGTGGATATAAGAATAATTAAGCAAAATACACACATTAAGACAAAATAAATATAAATATATGCATTTAATCAGATAATTATTTGTAAGTAGAATTTATAAATGAATTGTTTACTACAAATTATTTAATGGTCAGTGGTATCTGAATATGTCTAAACTATTTGGTGACTTATTCAGAAATGCAATGTTGTTCCTTCTTCTCCATAAGCATTTTTTTTAAGAGAACACGTGGGAAAAGTGTGTTGTTGAGTACAGGCCAGAGTACACAAAAAAAGAAAATAGGTAAATTTCTCAGCAAGAGGCATGAAGCTTGTAGTTACGTGAACACAATGTCAGCCAGGTATTTAACGACTTTCTGTGCTAGGAAAGAGATTTTCACTGATGATTCGTGTAACCAGAAGCTGAAAATGAAGTGATTGTTTTGCATTTATATACAATGACTTTGAAAATGTCATATTCACCTAAAAATAGATTTCTGACTAATAGTGCAGCCATAGCACTAAGTCTTTTTCAACTCTTCCTGAAAGCATTGTTCTGATTTCAGTGGCCACACACTGCTAAATGGCTGATTTCACCAGCAATCAAGAATAATCTTAATTCAAGCTGTATATTAAAGTAAGAACAAATTACTTTTTGTATTCCTGCTGAGAAAAATATATACTTTCTGGTCTGTGTACTGTACGCAGAAAAATAATAATTAAAAAAACCCTTCTATTTTTCTATTCCTTTATGAAAAAACTTTTTTTTATAGTTCAAATTAAGTAATTTATTTCAAAAGAGCTATTTCATGACTGGTCCACTAGCATATTATGTTTAGCACATGCAAACAACTGCATTAATTTCTTTATCTTACAGGAAGAATGAAATAAGAAACTAGATTTGCAGAATTCATACTTCCATTCATGGGAATAGATTCTTGGCTTTACAAATTAATTTCCAATACTAACATTATCAAATGAGACTCAAAAAGGAGTCTGACCTCCCATGACATAACATTACGGAACAGAAGTGTCCCTTGTGTTACCATTAGGACTGAATATCTCTACTTCCATTTTGTACAGTCTTTGGATTACTTAGAGCACTAGGCCTCTAGAGCTATACACTTTCTCCCAGAATGCTCCATTTGGCAGTTTTCATAATCTATACCCTAGATCAAATTATTTAGAAGAGTCTAAAACTGTCAATACATACCTTAAAGCTGCATGGCATGTTATGCTGCCATATTCATACTGCACCCTCATAGTACATTCCTTTAAAAAATTATGTGGAAAAAAGTAGGTGTATAATAATCTTAAGGCTGTCATTTATCTCTTTCATGAAATGAAATTATTTGCTGATGTAAACAGGTGAGCATGTACAATTTTTAAACTGCTGTGAACCTTTTATTTTAGTAAAATGCAAAATTAAGCTTTTAAAAAAGTTCTAGGTAGTATCAAAAAAGTATTTATTACTGGGTTAGGACGACAGCCTGAGCTTTGTCACCAAAAAACAAAGTTACAATGGGATGCTCCCATGCAGCAGAGACATCAAACAACTACTGGCGTAAATGTGTTTTCTTTGCAAGCTGGACCTACATTCAAAATATTTTCATATAGCTAAATATAAGATTACAACAGCAGTGTATACAGAACTGCCTACAGAAGCCAGCATTTGGACAACCAATTCAACACTAACTGTTGTTCAAATGTAGTGTCAAAAAAGGTATGTGCAACCCTCAGATGTATAATTTGAAGACTGAGAGTGAGAAGTTTAGTTGACCTTTGCACGACACTGAGGACACTGATACTGAAGTGCTGAAGGTAGTTTTGTTGTCTAAACTTGGAAAGTGGAGCAATGAAAGAAAGAACTGCAGAAATAGCTCAAGTGCTAGAAAAAACCCTTTATAGAGAGCTCAATATATTTGGTTTTCTGAAGAGAGATGAATTAGAGTATGTAAGTGCCTTTATGGTGGTGTGGATACTGGATGCAGGAGAGCTCTCTAATGCAGACAGGCACAAGAACCAGTTGCAAGGAAGCTGAAGAAAAAGAGAAACAATAGAAATGAGAATCAGATTTTTGGTTTTGTATTTTGAAGTAGTTATTTACTATTTGTATTTTAGTGGTGTCTAACAATGCTAGTCATGGAACACAACAAAAAGATTTTGGTTTTGTTTTTCTTTTTTGCCTTAAAGAACTTTCAGTTACAGACTTAAGCAAATGATAACAGCTAAGTGTATGCAAGTTTGTAAAGTATAATAGCTGGCAACTTATGAAAGTTTATATGAGACAAAAATCTCGTAGATATCTGGTTTAAAATTATGTGAACTTAACCTTTTCATTGTGCAATGTCCAGAGTTTAGTTGGTACGCTACAACAAAGGAAGAGTAAATGATAGTATGTGGGGAAAGGAGATCAGAGTTATTTGAGATTGCATCAAAAGGATCAATTAAACTCAAAGAATACCTCCCAGCATGTAATTTGCAGTCTAGAAGTTACATTTACTTTTGCTTTGCAGGGATTATTAAAAATCAACTAAATAAAATGATCAACAGGCCATTCATCTTCTTCCCTTGCCCTCATTTTTTCCCCAAATCCTAGCTTAAAGCTACAGCTCTCCCTGATTGGTTGAGGCAGGCATTTTATAGATCTCCCATAGGACTTGTGAGGTTCTAAGAGGATGCAAATATCACTAAATTCAGTCATGTCCATATCTGCCCTCTGACTATCAATGTATGTTAAAAGTATAAATGAGGAGGGGAAATGAGTGTTCTAGCCTTGCCTGTTTGCTTTATTTAGAAGCCAGAATTGCTCACATGGTTTTCTTAAGTCATAATTTTACTGAAGAAAATTACAAAGTCTGCAGAGTTCAGAATAGAAATGATTTTTGCAATCTTACACACAAGCACATATATATTTATAAATGTATATTTAAAAAACATTGGGTACAATTTAGTCATGAAAGATGAGAAGAAAATTCTGAGCAGTCAAAAATATGACATTATCAGAAGATTTATTGGAACAGTTTGCAGAACTGTAGCTAAAATTGTGTCATCAACTAAACATGAAAATACATGTTCTGAAAGGTGAAAGGATCACACCACTGTAATAGCAGTGTGAATAGCTACAGAAGTGAAGTAGATTTAAACTGACTGCTATACAAGATGATCTCCATAACCAGCATAACGGACCTGCAAACCCCAAACAGAGATGAAAATGGCATTTTAGCAAGTGGATTATAAGTACTGTATAAAAAGACCAGTCCTACTTCATAAAATCTACAACCTAAGATTTCAGCAACAACTGTAAACTGAAAATGAATGTATGATGTGATAATACATGAACAGAAAGAATGGGAAGAGAGTCGTGTTTTATCAATTCATATCACTGGTTCAAATGGCCTTCATAATCACACCTTGTTTCTGAACTGACCAAGGATAATGATGACAAATTAATTTACATTAATTTTATTATAAAATGTTTCTGTGTTGGTCACTGCTCTAGGTGACTCTACAGTACTATTTTTATAGTGTCAATTGTGCTGACACTTCAGAATTTCTGTCTGAGGTATTACTGATGTAATTTAATTAAGCGCCCTTTTATGTATATAGTTGAGATGGATCCAAGTTGAAAGAAATAACTTATAATAATTTAAAATTCAATCATACCATGATATGAGTTTCTGTTTTCAAAGATTTGACCAAATATCCACTCATTTTCAACATTTTTTTGTAAGATTTGGTCAGTGAACTAGAGATATTACACATTTGAATTTTTCCTTTTGTTATGCTTTACTATAGACATTGTTATATTTCTGAATCCTCATCATTGAAGATGTTTTTTTGATCAATGCACTTTAACTTTCTATGGCAGAAATTAAAAAAAATTCTCAAATGCACTGTAATGAAATATCAGATCTGATATGAAACATGACCTCAGCTGAGGACTCTGACTGGTGTTATAAAATACCTGGGTGACATTTTCAGAGATGTTAGCCTCTTATGCCTCCATATGTCCATAAGAACTCTTCAGTACTGCTTTCAGTATTATATTATCTACTTCAATGTTAGCTTAATCATATGTTTGGACTACAGAAACACCTCTGCTAGCGTGCATTAATTTAGAAGGGCTACCATCATCCCATTTATGGTCCAGAAATGGCTCCTGAATCAGAATAGTTTGATACTGGGGCAACTTAGTGTAGGAGGTCTTCTCCAGTGAAGAAGACTGAGCCCTTCAAATTTTCTCTTGTTACTAAGAAAAACCTTTTCCTAAGGTAACACCACACAAATCCTCAGATAACTCCATACACATGTAAACATAAAATTACCACTCATGAGAGCATGTGAAGATCAACAGTTTCTAAGGTTCCTTTGAATAATCTGGAATACCGCTGGTGCAATCTGGTACAAAGACAGACTGGAAGATAAACATCTGGATAGATATCATATAACTCACACCAAAACCTAGCTTCATATCTGAAAATAAGTCTTTGCATAGCTTTAATTCTTAGCTAACCAATACAGGATCAGAGGTGGTTGAAAGGGAAACTGGAAATAAAACTAGAAGGAACAAAGGCTGATGGAGAACCTTGAAAATTCAGAGACCAGAGATAACCATGGAGGAGATTAAAGGGTTTAGGAGATCTCAGATGTGTGGGGATAAAGAGGGAGAATGGATTTTAGGGAAAAAAAAAAAGAAAGATAGCTTTTTTTTTGTGTTTTGTGTTTAATAGCTGCACGTTTTAATGAGCTACAATCATGAAAATCTGTTGTAACCACTTGAAATTACTCTGTAATATGTTATGCATGTATATGGTTAGAGGCAATGCAGCTCTAATCTGAGTGAATTCTATATGCAGCTGAGATGTGCTGGAATGTGAAGACAGTGATGATGGAGAATTACAGGCTAACTATCCCTCTATTCTGCAGCCAGTAGCTCCATACTTAATGGTACATAGAATTAGGAGCAATGGAGCTTTTTAGGGTGTATTTGCAGGTGCAAAATGTATGAAAAAATAGCAATATGTTTTTGTTGGTTTGTTGGGTTTTTTAAATATTTTTAAAACATAGTTTCATAATCAAACTAATTGCGAGAAATTAGTAAAAATGTTTTGAATCAACAAAACCCTACATGTCTTGTCCATATCCAGTAATTTCTTCATATTTCCTCATGTGTATTTGTATTTATTGATTTTTTTTTCCAGATGCTGTAACCACCTATTAACATAAGAAGTTTTGAGCTTTGCCTCATTATTTTTGTAGGAAAAATGTGAATTATCTCTTTTTCCAAAAGAGAATAAATCCATAAGTACTGTTTTCATTGTTTCTTACCCTGTGGATATGTAATAGTGACTATCCAGCATTGCAAAATACTTAATGAAATGTAGGAAAAAAAAAAGTTTCTGAGGCAAAACAGGCACTCACTGATAACATTAGGTAATTACATATACAATTAAACAAAGAGCTGTAAAATAAACTTCTTGAACCTGCAGGCCAGAAAAAAATTATAATCTGGAGTTGGCAATTTAGCTAATAATTCAAATAGCAAGGTTGGATAAGGGAGGAATTAGTAATGGTTGCCCACCCCCCATTCCTATGCTATTATCACAGCTGGGTGTTCCTAGTCAGTGAATGATGTGACATCTACATAAAAGCAGCCTTGTAGTCTTTTACCACTGGATACTAAAGAAAAGAGCACAGCAAAGGTACATCTCATCTGGTCCTTGACTCCCTGCAGGTAATTTGCTTTTGCCCTCTGACAGAGTTCAATCCTTTAATAATACAGGCAAACATTGGGCGAACACCTCAAGTAGTGCAAAGACAGGAAGAATTACTCTAAATTTAAAAGTCACTCTGACACTAATGGCCAATTCAACAGTGCAGAAGGAGACACCCTTCCTCCTTCTAATCATGCCTGAGCTACTTGGCTTCACTGTTTTATTAATGTGCTTACCTAGAGATTTCTATCCTCTGTTATTTGATTGTGTTTGTGTGCAATGCCTGGCCCAGGAAATATAGTTAGCCTTGGAACAGCAAGAAAATCCTTTCAGGTAGGATCTTGTCTCTGCTGAAATAAATAACAAAATGCTGTTGGCTTCATTGTAGTCAGAAGACCACCTTAGTTTTTGTGTGCATATGTGTTTGTGCGTGTTCAAACCACAGAGATAAAAGAACTACTTTTTTAGTCAAAGAATTGAAGGACTCTCTATAGAAATAAGGATTTGGTAATTCAGCCTAGAGGAAAGTGGTGATGGGGAACTAACTCAAAGTGTTTAAATGACAGGAATCTACCAACAGCTGACACCTATTAAAGCATCATTTCTGACACATCCAAGCTCAAATTTCATTCTTTCCTTTTTATGATGCTCTTTTAGACTACACTCTGCAGTGAGATCCTATACTTCAGTTTCCAAGTGCTATCTTCTGCCTCTTATGCCACACCATATTATTTTTCAACAATGGCTCTTCAGCTGTTTTGTTCCTAAGGTGGCTGTTTTCAGAGAATGTATTATATGTGTATCTACATAGATACGGTGCCCACGTGTCATACAATTCAAACAGCGCTAGAGATTTTCTGTGCGGGTGGGTTAACACTGAGACCTATGTGCCTGTTTAATGCTATGCCTCACTGTAAAAAGTTATTGAGTGAATCTGGCCCTTGCAGGGGGAAAAAAACAAGGTAGTGAGTGGGTGTGTAATATTTAACAATACACAAAAAAAAAAAAAAAAAAAAAAAAAAAAATTAAGATCAGAAGATAGAAATAAAGATGCAAAGGCTGTATATGGAACTTAATTTCAAATTTGGTGCCACCTTGTCTGTTTTTTTTTTCTGAAGAGGAAGGACTTACTTTTCTTTCTCTCTCAAAAAATAAATGAAATTATGGAAGAAAATTATAGATATTGTAATTGTTTCTTGGCAACATGGCTCCAAATCTTCCTAGTGCTCTGTACCTGCCTTGCTTATCATTTCATGTTGACTTTACATGTTACAGGCTGATGAAATATGAAAAAAAAGTATCTCTTGTCTCTTTTGAAATAATTGAACAGGCATGGAAAGTAGTTTCATCCTTTTCAAAGAACAGGGTTCTTCAGACTCCAGGGATCTCCTCTCCCTCTCCCTCTCCCTCTCCCTCTCCCTCTCCCTCTCCTAACTGCTATCCAGTGAGGAAGCTGAACTCTTCCCTACATGAGCACGGGTTACAACAAAAGGTTTCCTCTTGGGGATGCGCGGGCAGGTTCTCCGCGAGGTGGCGCTGCTGAGATGTGTGAAGATTCACAATTTGGCAGCTTTGGTGTTTAGAGTTTTTAAAGAATTCTTTACAGAAAGAACATTTCCTCCCACACACACAAAAAGGGAAAGGTATATTTGTTTCAGATATCACAGATAAAAAGATACCTACATAGATCTATGCAGAGGTTATATTGGGATGTGCAGCTATGTATAGGGAAAAATATTATAGAAAAGAAAAAGAAAAATGGGACTTCTACTAAACTCTGCATTTGAGGTTTGTTTAATTACATCCTTTTTAGTAATTATTTATTTACGTCTTAATAATTATTAAAAAGGATGTAATTAAACAAATATTGAAATCACAAATCAGTCTTACAAGTTGCTGACACTGAATAAATCCTGTCTTTAAAGATTATCTTCAGTGAGCTTGCAACGTCAGTGGACAGCAGAGGACAGAACTAAGGAGTGAAATCCTCTGTGTTGTATATGACAAACTGAAGAAAAGTACACATTTGCTTGTGTTCTCACAAGTGAATCCAGATCTTCTGAATTCTGATTCACTGATAAAGCTCATTTAGCTATTTCTAATTTATCACATGGACTATTATTCACTAGGAATCAATTAATGAAACTTTTGTAATCATCTCTGCCCTCTGGACTCAAAGTATATGGTGTCAGAAAAAAAATACTTTATTTTTGTTTTAGAGATAGTTTACTTTGTCTCATTAAAGCAGGAAGAAGATGTGTATCATAGCATTAGAATTCAATAATATATACCTGACCTTAATGAAGTACTGATTATCAATACTTTCTAGCATAGTGTTGATCAGAAAACCTTGATTTCCATATGTAACTGATCCATCATTCAAGACTGAATAGGGTGACAAGAACCACAGTTAGACATTCAAAATAATGTCAATTGAGAAATAAATTAACAATTTTTTTTTAATTGAAAAAAAATCTTGTGCATGTGAATACTGGTCACTTGCTAGACCTGGACTAAGAGATGCTCATTAGTGTATCCAAGCAGTACTTAATCCTTTTTTTAAAAGTTCAGAAAAATTGCTGTGGTTTATTTGGAGATATCTCACACTTTGCTGAAGTCTCTACAGCTTGCTGACATTCCTGACTCTTTGTGAATGAGGCCTTTTTTTATTTTTCCTTCATTTGTTTAGCTCTTTACCTAATTGTTTTTCTGTGCTAATACACTAAAGGTCTGAAGAAGGCAGACCCTCAGGTGTGACAGATGAAATAAGGTGCTTTTAGTCATTGCTTTTATCTTCCATGTCTAATGTGTTGGTTACAGCTGTGCAGTTTAACAGCAAAATCAATACATCATTTGCTGCTGGTACCTGAAAGAATTTGGAAGCCTGATTAGTATTTTAACTATTACGTTTCCTCTGAAAGTCTTTCCTTCCCCTGCTCCCTCCCACCTCATAGAATCCCTCCCAAAATCAAACATTGCAGGAGCACAAGATATCTTTCTGTCTCCTGGTATTCGTGTATGCATATAACTATATTAACCATTTAGCCTACTGCAAGTTACCTAAACTGCCTTCTTGGATATTGCATCTTATAGTTGATTTATTAACTATCCATTTACCTCTAAGATAAATGCTCTTCAGGGCATATTTACTGGTAGTGTTTTGAGAATACAGTTCATGAACATGAAAAATATGAAGGACAAATAGGGAAATCATTTGCACAACAATGAGTGAAGAAAACTCATAGTCCTGTGTGCAGTCCTAGTTTGCTGATGCAGCCACAGAATTTACAATACATAACTACTTAGTCCCCATTTTTGAAAAAAAGCATAGTTTTACCTCAAAAAAAACCCCAAACAAACAGAAAATGCCAAGAAAACAGGGCTCTGCCAAAGAAAAAGCAATGTGGTGCCTTTTAAATAAGCTGTTGAGTCATAAGTCAGCTAATTCCTCATTATGTGGTGTATTTTGCAATATTTTCTCCTTGTCTCATGATTGTTCTTTAATTTTGGTGAATTTAGTCCTTGCCACACTGGTATAGTGTCATTTACATCGTTTTCCTCTGACTGACATTGTTTCTGAGATCTTTCACACTGCTATACTTATAGCTATTTACTAAGGAAACCCTCAAACACAAAAATTGTCTTCTAAATAACATGATTACCTTCTTATCGATTTATTTCATAGTTTGTTGTAAGTGTTCTCAATGTTACACACTGAGAAATCTGTGCCAAACAAATAACCGGTTCCTACCCTGAAAGGATGCAGAGAACAACGTAGTCCTGCAAAAAGCTCAGACATTCCCATGAAATGTTATGCACCTCATCTGACATGAATTTTGACCCTGCCTGCTTTGGTCACACCCTACACCATGACTGATCACACTATGATGAACTGTTTTTGTGACCCACCCCCCATTTCTGACTGTTGCTAATTATTTCTGTCTGTTACTAATTGCAAGTGATATTTAAATCAATTTTCACCAAAACAAGTGTTTATCTTCAGTGTAGCTAAGAGATTTTCTCATAAATTTCTAAGGTCAAAAGGTTTTGTCATTGTCAGGGTGACCACCCATACAACACAATTCATATAATTTTACCAGCTTGTTCCTGAACTGAGTTCCTTACTTCTTGCTGTCTTAGAGCATAATTCTCAGAAAGGCACTCTGTCTCAATAAAATCATTAGCACATTGGACAGCCACAACTTTCAGAAATTATGCCAACTCATAACTGCCATCAGACTTTAAAACGTGAATGTGGATGATATTGGCTTCCAGACATCAGAGTTTATTATGCCTTTGTTTACTACTTTGAATAGCACACTTATCTAATTTCTATGCCTCCTGGAAATAGTCATGGATAGTGATCAACCCACCTCTTTTGGATGAAAAATAGACTGCAGACTACAGAATAATTTTATATAGACTTAGAATTCTTTTCAAAGTATTAACACGCTTTTCAACCTCTAGGTAACAGTTCTGGGTGTGGTGTCCAATTAATAGTTTTAACAGTAAAGAATCTCAGTAAAGCTGACAATATAACCTTTCATTTTGATTTGATTTGCTCCTTTATTTAGTACACCAGCATGGGAAAACATATGCATTTTGATATTGACTGTGATACTCAAACCCTTTGTAAAACCATCATTTTCAGAAATAATCCATGAAAGATTCTATGAAAATCTAAGAATGTAGTAAACAGGATCTGGGGCTGTTTAGCCCTGAGAAAAGAAGGCTGAGGGGGACCTTATTGCCCTCTACAGCTACCTGAAGGGAAGTTGTAGCGAGGCAGGAGTTGGTCTGTTCTCCCTGGTGACAAGGGACAGAACAAGGGGAAATGGCCTGAAATTGAACTAGGGGAGGTTCAGGCTGGATGTTAGGAAGCATTTCTTTCCAGAAAGGGTTGGCAGGCATTGGAATGGGCTGCCCAGGGAGGTGGTAGGAGTCACCATCCCTGGAGGTGTCTAAGAGCCGGGTAGATGTTGTGCTTAGGGACATGGTTTAGTGGTTTTGATAGGGCTGGGAATACAGTTGGACTTGATGATCTTGAAGGTCTCTTCCAGCCGAAACTATTCTAAGATTCAACCACACTGTGCAGAAATTGCTATGATTTATGACTTCTGCCTAGATCCCACTGCAGAGGGGAAAAAAGCCACCCCTGTGTGTGCCTCTCCTACGAAGCATCCACCATCTCATGTCTGCGCAAGACGCAGGAGCAACCAAGGCTGCCTGCCTTACACAGGCAAAATATTAAAGGAATTAATTCCTAAGGCAATGGGAAAAGACTACATGGGAGAAGTTCCAAGTCACAAATTCTGCCTTTTTAAGCTAAGCTGCTTAATCAAGTTAATTGAAGGAATTAAGAAAGCATCTGGAGAAGGCGGCATTCACCAACCGGTCTCCAGCCATTCCTGATCTTGCCTTACTTTTCCTGGGGACGAGTTCCCTGCTGGCACAGTCTGATCTATCAGCAACCATTATGCTGATTACCATCCCTCAGCTTTGCTAAGTACAGGCATGAAATTTATGAAGCAACTATGTAATACTTCGTGTTAACAAGAGGAGTGTAGCTGAATATTAGAGCTACAAATTAAAAATGACCAGTAGAAGTAGTAATTTTCCTCATTTAGTGAATTTTTGTTTGGTAAGATGAGCAGGACAGAAGCTGACGCTCTTTAAAACCACAACTGACTAATATACAGTGGGGGAACTGGTAAAAACCCAGGAGAATGACAAGTTTTAAGTATCAGAGCCACAAATATAAAATTCAATTAAAACGTCATTCGAGGAAACACTGAGAACAGAGTTGGGACTCTTACAAAATGATGATATTCCTTCCCTGCTATCAAGGCGGAGTGATTAAAATGAAAGATGATCCCTTTTATTCCAAAAGCTAATTATTACGTGTAATAAACATTTCTTCTTCCACGGTAAGAGACCTAAATGCAAGAACTGAACTCTACCAAGCCCATCAACCCACACACCTTTGCTGTAACACAGTAACCCCTTGAATTTTCCCTGACAATTAGATTTATACAAGAGGCTCTGAGGCTCAGCTTTGATTTCGGCACACCGCATTTCTTACCGCTTCGGGAACCCAGGGCAGAGCAACTGCGGAAGTGAAACCCGCTAGATGCAAATACCCAGATCAAAAAAAGGACAAGCAGAAAATCCCTCGTGTAGACCACGTCAGCGGGAACTCTGTGCTGGATGCTGTGTTGAAATGGCAGTTACGCCTTGGTGGAAGGATACCCAGAGGAAGCATCCTCCCATGCTTTTCACAGCGGCGGTAAGGAGGTGCCAGCTCTGCACAGTTCAGATGAGTGAAGTGCCCAAGCTGTCTACGCTGCCAGCAGCGCTCCGGAGGAACTGGAGCCTGCTACACTCACTACTATGTTTCCTGCATTGCTAATTCAGACCACTAAATTTAGATGCCAGACTTAGGCAGTGGTTTTCCCACTCTTTCCAACACCCAAAACGAAAAGAAAACCACTTCTGCATTAATTCACTATCCTCATCAATTTGCAGAAGCAAAGAGAATGTCAGGCCTCACAAACTAGAGCTGGGTGACATCGACAGCCTGTCACAGCAACCTCTAGCTACAGGGAGAAACAAAGTCTCCCGTCACCTCCCAAATAACTGTACACCAGGCAGTATGCACGGCTAAGTCACATCTTTGCCCAACCTTGGGCATAGCTCCCCTAAGTTCCAAACGGTTTTACCACAGGGAGAACATAAAATCTAAAAATAAAGGGCGTAAAGGGGGAGGGTTGGTGTCTCTACTCATTCAGACTCCCTGCTCCACCACCCTCTATTAGCAGGCTGTGGATGGAGCAGAGCAGTAGAAGCTGGCTCCTCAGTCCCTCTCCCCTCCCTGAAGGGCTGATACATTCCAGCCTGAATTTCCCTTCGGTGTCTTCTTCCAGCAGTCAAACTGGGAAGGCTTGGCACGTAGCGATTTCTCCTTCTCTTGCACTATCATTCAACACTGCTAGCAAGAGGCGTACAGGAGCAAAAAGTAAACGGCTGAGTCTTGTCACAGGGTCTAAGAGTAGGAAATGCAAGCTGATTCCCGATGCTGGAAGTGGCTCACTTAAAAGAAACTGTGAACTGAAAGACCATCATCTCCCTAGACACTGGTTCAGGGCAGCAGCCTCGTGCGCTTGTGCCATCCCACTGCAGCTCACTGAGGCAAGAGAATGTACGTTACCACAGCTGTGCTGATCTCCCTCCCGAGTCTGGGCATCACAGAACCATCCTGCAGCAACTCTGGCAGCCTCCTTTGTGCACCCTGTCGATGACGTCCGTTCTCTCTCCCCGTTTCATTCTTAAATCCTGAGGAATACTTTGGCTTAGTCCCTTCGATGAATTAATCACCTCTTCTCCAGCTGCACCCCCAGGAACTCATGCTGTTGAATGTTCCTCTCCTTCCCTCCTCTCGCTGTGTTCCTGCTTCAGCACGCGGCTACCGGGAGAGCCAGAGCACAGGCAAGCCTCTCCTCCTCTCCACCCACACGCTTTGCTTCAAATACCGTTAATACGAACGCTAAGAAACTTAAGAACAAGCAGTACATATTCCAGACCTCATGCTCATGCTTGTTTAATATATCTTGTTATATTTAAACCTCAAAGGGTAAGATACATGTTGTAACAAATCCTTCCCGAGCACATTCTCACATCTCTGGTAGATGGCTGCTGCCCTCACAACGCTGCATCTCAGCCTAAACAAGCCATCAAGGAACTATGTGTAAGATTTTCTAGACTACTGGAACCAGTTACGTCAGCGCTGACCAAAGTACAAAGGAACTTCTTTATTTCATGCTTTAATCATTCTAAATAACCAAGCAGCCTCAATGCAGTATTTGCCTTTGAATATGAAGTACAAGACAAAACACCCCCCCTTTTATCTTGCAACATCAAAACCAAAGGACTATATAAACACTTAGGGAATGATCAGTACAGTGAATCTGAAGTGAGAGTATCACAGTAAGCATCACCCACATGTTAACTGCAGTAGAGACTGGCAGGACTGAAATGCAGGGACACAGTCAATGGGTGTCATGAGCCCAGTGTAATGCTGACACACAGCACAGCAGTCGGAACGAGGTCAAGGTGGCAACGTTTGACATCTTTTATACGCTTCAATGTGTCACCGTCTATAGTGCCAACAACTTCTGTCAACTCTGACATGGAATAGAATCATCCAGCAGTTTGGGCTGGAAGGAACATTTAAAGCTTATCTAGTGCTACCTCCCAGCAGGGAGCAGGGCTATCTGCAACCAGAGCAGGGTGCTCAGAGCCCCGGCCAACCTCCCCTAGAACACTTCCAGGGATGGGGTGTCCACCACCTCTCTGGGCAACCTGGGCCTGTGTTTCACCACCCTCAGAGTGAAAAACTCTCTCGACATCGCTGACAGTTTTCGACACTATTGGGGAAAAGAGTGTTCCCACTACATCACAACTTAGGAAAGCAAGACACCACCACGCACCTACAGCTCCTTGGGGGTGACTCCCCCCAATAACCCCCTACCCGCTGTGCTCCACAGACAGGGAATTCACTACAGCACGGGACAAACCCATCAAAGCCCAGAATTTACCTCCTGTCTCAGGTTTAACCACATGCCCAAAGGGTGAGCTGCCGCTGCTTGTATCCTGTACAACAGATATAATAATGGCCCTGGCCAAGTGAACTAGTTGGAGCCCCAAAATATCCCAAGGTCTTGAAAAAAATTCAACAAGTGCTACTATCACACATCCAGATCCTCAATTTAAGTCCAAGTAGACTAGTGGTAAACAATGGGGAACAGCTACTCACTTCTCCACGCAAATACATTACCCAAATCTGGAAAAACACCTACTAAGTACATCTTTTTACAGGTTAAATAAGGATAAACTTCTGAGATAACCAGACAAATGTAGCAGTTAATTTTTAATTTTAATGGGCTTTTTTAACCTCAAGTGTCTCGGGTAGAAAAGTAAATAATACAACACAAAAAAAAAAAAAATGCCATAAAGACCAGGTTTCAATTTTAACTCTTAAATCTCCAGATTAGTTACACTGACTTTGGGGATCATGTTTGACTTGAGCCAACAACTCACATAAATGAAGTCAAGTACAGGATACACTACAAAAGTCCATGTAATGACTGAGCTAGGAACACTAGTATGAAGAAATGAATATTTGAAGTTTATTTTAAAGCAAACATTCACTTCAAACCACTACAAGGATTCTGCTGCCAAAAGTACAGGACAGGCTTTGGTGGTGAAGAACACAGCAGAGCTCGTTCTGGAGATGAAGTCTAAAAATACTGAAACTGGGAAAACAAAGTCTCAAAAGTATCAATGCTGGCCCCCAGATTATTCTGTGTCCAAACGACCCTTAAATAATTCTCAGAAGAAGAAACCTTTTATAATTCAGCTACTAACTTACAAAATAGTTAAAGCTCTGAATTCAGAATTCCCTTTACCCAACACTTAATCCAACTATACATGGATTTGACCACCACAGCATTTTCTCACCTACGAAGTAAAATAGACCTCGCTGTCAAATTGTGCATTTGTTCTTTAATTGTGTGTGCCTTCTGTCATAAAAAATAGCTTCTTTAATTAGGAAATAAGCTCAAGATTTTGGGGAATTAGTTCAGCGTTCGAAGACAAAACCAGCCAGCTTTCTTCCAAGCCATTTTCATCCTTTCCTAACAAAAGCTATTTTTCAGATTACTCTTAAAGACAAAGAAAAACCCAAACACACAGATCATGACTGTGCCTGCAATCACCACTTAGGGATTTCTCTGGCCAGCACATTCTCAGTACAAAATTCATCACTGACATAAATACCTTGTGCAACAAGGCTTTCTTCTGAAAGTATGGGCTCCAATCTCCCATGAAAACAAACCAAACCCTATCCTTCCACTGTGGGCAATTCGGTTTTGCATTCACTGCAGAGTAGGTGGAGAAGAAGCAGTTAAAATCAAATGACAATCAGATGCCAATCCTGGGCTCTGAGTGACCCTACTTTAGCAGGGGGGTTGGACAAGGTGATCTCCAAAGGGCCTTTCCAACAGTTACCTTTCTGTGTGATAACTAAACCTTTCAGCAGTGTTGAAAAACTCCAGTTTTTTCCATGCCTAAGGCTATGCAAGTGCTCTCATGTGATTAACAGCCCTCTGAAAGGGCAATTCTAAATAGGCCAATTTTTCAATATTCAAGAAACACCTTTTTTAACAAAGGCCACTGAATTAAAAATAAATAAATAAATAAAATGGAAGCACCACATTGCAGTCTAGTCACAAAAAAACCCCACAGTCACATGAGGTAGCTGCTGCTGCTGGGCACAGAAAGACCCTGAATGGTCTTTCAGATACTGGCCTCACTTTCCCCTGCTCACACAGGGCTTTGCTCTATTCAAGTACCAAGCGGAAAAACTACTGTAGGAAATCCAAGAGGAGAGTGGAAGTGAACTGTCCTTCCTGCAGCCCCAGGAGAGAGGAGCCCAGGCTGCCTGGCCCACGCACAGACCGCCCCACCAAGGGGAGCATTCCGAGACGTAGCTCCTGCAGCTCAGCCCCTGGTTAGGTCCCAGGGCACAGGCCTCTTTCTGCAGGAAGGAAATCCTTGTTCTTTGGAAAGACAGCATAAACACTGGGCACCTTTTCCCTCTCTTAAAATCCCTTTGCAAGATCAGAAGGCTGAAGCACCTCTGCTATGAAGAAAGGCAGAGGGAGCTGGGGGTTGTTCAGCCTGGAGGGGAGAAGGCTCCAAGGAGACCTTATTGTGGCCTTTCAGGACTTCAAGGGGCCTGTCAGAAAGATGGGGATGGACTTTTCAGCAGGGCCTCTTGGGACAGGACAAGGGCTGATGGTTTTAAACTAAAAGAAGAACATGTAGTTTAGATACATGGAAGAATTTTTTTTACACTGAGTGTGGTGAGAGCCTGTCCCAGGCTGCCCAGAGAGGTGGTGGCTGCCCCATCCCAGGGGAGGTTGGCCGGGGCTCTGAGCAACCTGCTCTGGTTGCAGATGGCCCTGCTCCCTGCAGGGGGGTTGGACTGGGTGACCTTTAAACTAAAAGCATTCCAACCTTCCAACCCAAACCATTCTATGACCACCTTGGGGAATTAAGATGGAAAGAGACAGAGCAGTCTAACAGAAGACAAGCACACGCCAGGCTTTGTAAGGCACTATTAGAACAAGCTTTTGGGAACGCACATACTTAAACGAAGAAAGCAAACTCAACTGAAGAGCCTGCTGTGTAGCTCGGAAAGAATCAGTCTGCACTCAGCTCAAAGACGGATTTTGTACATTGCTGCCCTTCGTGCTGCAGACCCAACACTTACTTGTCACTGCAGCCTCTGACAAATCCTCAAAGACAAAGTTGCCAAGTCACCCATGCTCTGCAGTGCAACACAATAAAACCTGTCATCTGACACCCGTCACGGGCAGGATTACTCTTATGACGTTCAACGCAAAGATACACAAAATGAGCAGGGAGAAGCAAAAAAAATTAATATATATATTATTTTATATATATATAAAACACTGCTCAGCACCAGTCTAAGTTCAAGTGACTTCAGTGTGGACAGATTTAGGTCACAGCTGAGCTCTCCTGTTGAGCCTGGAAGCCTCAACTCTTACTAGGGAAGAAAACCACAGAAAAACTCTCCCTCGTGTGTTTCTTTGCTACGGACAAAACATGGCAAATTATGTTAAACTTCTGCATTTCCACTGCTACACAAATTAGGAGCTGCCCGGCATTGGCCTCTGAGGCAAAGATGACATCCATTTAAAAAAGATACCCTCTTAAAAAATGTAAATATACACACAC
Organism: Actenoides hombroni; assembly: GCA_024336885.1. Lineage (NCBI taxonomy): Eukaryota > Metazoa > Chordata > Aves > Coraciiformes > Alcedinidae > Actenoides > Actenoides hombroni. The sequence goes on along the minus strand of WUAM01000431.1, from coordinate 130,782,074 downwards.
ACACAAATTTAAACAGGCTAGTACCTGTCACTACCCCTTTTTTGGTGGAAAAGGAGGCAAAGCAAGGGAATCAATGAGCTCCACTCAGCACTCCTGATGGGCTAGCCCAGTGAAGAGAGTGGAGGTGGCCAAAATACATCGGATTTTAATCCAATATTGCCAGTCAAACTGCAACTGCAGTTCTCAGCTGGAAGTCGTGGCACCCTGAGAGCGCCATGGTCTCTTACACAGAGCTGCTCCCAAAACAGTACTCACATTTTCTTGCACTCCTCTGATGCATTTTTCCACGCTGCCGCTAAGGCTGCTGGGGCACAGTGTTTTCTTTAAGCTTTGCTTTAAAATTAAATCTCTTCAGGGCAAGGATTTTTCCTTGATAGGTTGTGAACGGTACCGGTGACGCTGTCAGCTGTCCAAACACAAAAAAGAAAACCACCCAAACCCAATTTTGTCACCGTGTGACCTGAAGGACTGTGGGCTGTAGAGCAGCACAAGCAGCTGAGGCCAAGGAAAGGCATTTCCTGACATCATACCGGACAGCACCTCCAAGCAGGATTCTGACGGCACCCACCACTTGAAATACTTTTGCCCTGGAGAGAGCACAAGCCCAGCAGACGGCTGTCTTCAAGCAAGAGTGGCTTGGACAGCATAACAAAAGACAAAACGAACAATACAACTTTCTCAAAGGACAAGAGCCAATTGTTCTCTAACAGTAAATTCCGGGTTCAGCTCTTCTGGAGTGGCTCACTCTAGTGCACTGGTAGGACACGGTCTATCAACCCCGGCAGTGACCCACGCGCGCCTTTTCAAGGCAAAAACCACAGCAGCAAAATGCCCCAGTGAACGACCCGAGCGTAAGTGGAGAGAAGGTACAAGCCTGAAGAGAGAAAGCACCCCTGCGGGAAGCGTGCGACACGTTAACATCTCGCCCTAGAGCACAGCCGCACGCCAGCTCCCAGAGCGCTCAGCTGCCCGAGCCACGCGCTAGGGCGGCAGCCGAAAGCCAGCCCTGCAGGACGCCTGTGCTGCTTCGCTGCCCTGGACGCCATCCCACAGCAAACCAAGGACTGATAGGCGAGGCAGCTATCTGGTCTGGCAAGTGCCAATCCACAGGGCATGCCCGTTTTCAAACTGCAAGCCCAACAACGCCAACTTCCAGAACTATTAGCAGATATCTAGCTACACATAGCAACCTCACTTTGAGTTTTGGCTTTCACGTAATCGCTGACCGTTCACCGGGCAGCCTTCAGCAAGGCCTTCACCACAGAAAAGGGATCTATACCGCCTTCACTAATACTTTAAGCCCCCAGGAAAACAAGTGAGGCCTAAATTTCCGCTAGCCTCAAGCTGTGTAGCTCAGGGAGACTACGCTAAGTTAGCTGTGTCCCCCTAAACTGAGTTCTGGCCAGCATGCAGCCCTTCAGTGCTCCAGCCCCAAGCCCAGGCTTGCTTCCTGGATGGCATCAGAAAGGCAGACACCAGCCTTCGCTCCTCTCCACCACCAGGCTTGCCTTGGCCTTAGGCCAGGACTTATTTAAGTCCAGCAATGTTTACGTCAAACCTCTATCCTAGGAAACCTGCTAAGAAGAAAATATGTCTAGATTTCCTTTACAGGGATATTCTATTAAGAAGAGAGTGCATTTATCCTCACTGACAGAAGGCAGAAATGGAAGTGACTATCACAGCTGCTCTGCGCGGCCGTTATTCAAGCTGGGATTTACCATGGCTAGAAGCACTCTAAAAGCCCCACATTTGCACTGAAGCGATGTTGCACCAGCACTAAAAGAGCTGAGTAAAGGATGGCTGCTCACTGCTGCTGCAGTGACAAGGAGGCTAAAGAGAGAAGACAGATAAATCACAGCTTGGCTTCCAGAACTTAAGCCTGGCAAAGGCACCCCCCCTTTCTGCCCTCCTCTTCTTGGCCAAGAAGAATTATGAGGATGGCACAGCTGAGTACCTAACACAATGTTGGTAATCACTTTAACCAAGTATTTTTAATAATTAACACCTCAGAAAACCATGCACTGCTTTCCTCCTTGCTTGCTGTCAAGGTGTAGGCAAAACAGCTCCTCAAAGGAAAAGTCTCCAGCAGTCTGAACTTAAAAAAAGCCAACCCAAGGTAACCATCACAGAGCACCGAGTGCCACAGTGAGAATTATTTTCCTTCCCCACAAAAAGAGGACAGTGACACACAGAATAGGGGCAAACAGTGATTGTGAAGGAAAACAAGGCAAAAATAGCTTGCTCGATTTTTCTTTGTACACGGAAAATCCATTACAGGAGTTTACACAGCAACAATGAAGCCTGACAAGTTAACGAGCTGCTGCTTGTGGAGTCGCCGGAGAGACGGTCTATCACTCAGAAATTCTTATGCTGCATAAACGCTGCTCATAAAGATGACTAATTTGGTCAAATGAAAAATCAGAAGTCCTGGTCCTTTCAGGAAGCAAGGCATTTGATTAGTACTTCACCAAGAGGTTTTTATGCTTCTACAAAAAACAAAGACCCCCAAAAAATCCTCAACACAATCTCACAAACTTTGAAAAGCTTCTTGGAAAAAGGTTCCACTGCTTCATTATTCCCAAGCCCCATAGCCTATGGAACAGGAAACCATGCCTAAAGATAAACAGGAGTCGCGAGAGCACGCTGGTAGGAGCTGGCAGGATGGTATTGGTGCGAAGAAAGGGCTCTCCAAACCCAACACCACCAGTATGCACTTCCAGAGCAACACCCACGAGGGCCTCAGCAAGGCACTGAGCTGGGAACTTCCATCATCCTTGTGACGCAGGGAAGTACCTGGCCTCCCTTCAGCCCTGGCAGGGACACTGAGGCACAGGACGGTCATCCAAGGACATCCAGAGCAAGGCACTGAGGTATATTAGCTACCAAGAAAACCAGACTTCCATTAACAAGGCCAGTTATAAAACTTGTGCTCGCTGTTAAGAGGACATCCACGGTATCTGGCATTACTCTGTCAGCAGCACCAAATAATCTAACAGCAACTTGATAGTCACGTCCCTGACAAGCTGCTTTAGTTACAGAAACAACATTAAAAATGCAGCATCCCTTGAGACACGCTGCACAAGCCAAGCCAGTTTCAGCCCCAAGCAACAAGAGTAACTCTCTGGGGCTTTTTTTTTTTCTCCTGAAGCTCTTTTGCAACGCGGAGATATCTTATCAGAGATCGCTTCTGTCACCAAAGGCAAGCAGAGCACTGCGAAAATATCAGGTAGGACTTAAGCACTGGAAGGCTGTAGCTGACATCAAACCAGCCACAGAAGCAGCAGCTGGCCACCTCGCTAGACAGGATGCTTCCCCCACCCCCCTCCCCCCCCCCCACGCGCAACCCAC
>WUAM01000431.1:130760148-130771999 GCA_024336885.1 Actenoides hombroni | reverse complement strand
ATTTTTCAAGCTTTTTATAAGATTTATATTTTAAATATTTTTGCCTATTTAAAAAAATATTTATTGTACAATTTATATTAATTGAAATTAGGTAACATTTGATTGACATTAGCTAACATTTAGGGCATGTTCCTTTCCAGATAGAATTTATGTCTTCACAGAAGTTGCTATGGATAATTTGATATTTTTTTCTATTTCCTGATCGAAATTATTAATTTTTTAATTGTTAAACTTAGGAACCCATATTTACAGAGTCAGAGCATGTTTCTGTCTGAACATTTTCACTTACATGCTTTAATATGCTTCACCAGATTTTATTCATTCTTCTTTCTTCTACTTCCTTCCATGACAGTTTTTCCCAGTACTACTACTTCCTTTCCTGTCTCCTTCTTTCTTTCACACTTTCCCCAAACACGAATCTTGTTCTTTCTCTTTGGTTTTATTTATTTATTTATTTAGTTACTTAGTTATTTTACACCATCTTTTCTTCCTTTCTAATTACTTTCCTGTTGTGCTCCACTCAAACATTTTTTTTTCTCCTGTATTATCATCTTGTTCTCATCCATTGTAATGAAGCAGGGAACTCACTCAGCCAAAGTTATCCTAAGTACTCATCAGATCGAGGGATAAAGGGATGAATGATTTTTATTTTCCTAGTTGGGACATCACCCCAAAATAGATTTCAAGTTAGAGAAGGTGAAGGAGTGTGACAATTTCTGTTTGTGGGCTGTTGCAAAGCAAGCAACTAGGACCAAATGTTTTTCTTTGTTAGAGAAAAAAATCACACAAGAACACTTATCTGTGGATTTCATTGTCAAGACAAGGCAGGAACAAAGGGTTGATCAAATCTAATATAGACATCAGGCTAAGAATGCTATGGATATTATTACAGAATTACAAGATCATGGTACAATTCAGATTGGAAGGGATCTCTGCAGACTGCCTAGTTCAACCTGGTTAGTACAGGATCAGCTATCCAGGATTTTGTTCAGTAAGATTTTTAATCAGATTTTTAGTCACATTCTTCCAAGCAGATCCCTGAAGAGGCCAAAGACTGCTCTCCTGAAGTCCAGAATTGTGATCCCTTGTCTCAGGATCTTGAACTTATCTTGAACCACCATCTCATGGTCACTGTATCTAAAGCTTTCACCTTTTAACCAGTCCTTCCCTGTTTGTAAGTACAAAGTACAGCAGAGGACATGCCCCCCATGCGACCCTGGCACACATATGTCAGGAAGTTCTCATCAATGCACTTCAGAAACCTTCTGAATTGCTGCTGTGTTGTACCTCTAGCAGATATTGATACCTGAATTTTCCTGTGAGAACCAAGGCCTGTGATCATGCAGGCTCAGTTGCACAGGCATAGGAAGAGTCTTCTGTCAGAAAATTAAAAAAACCAACAAAAACCAGACACACACAAAAACCCCCAACCAACCATCAAAACCAACCAACCAAACAAACAAACAAATAAAAAAACAACAAAAAATCCCCACAAAAACTAAACCTTCTTCAGAATGCAACTATCTTTGAGACAATCTTCGTACTTTCTTCTGGATGTCAATATCTCATTGTACAATAATTATCCATGTAATAAAAATATTAGTATAATTAAATATTTTTTTTTTCCCCTACTTGGATTTATTTTTCAATGTGAAGCTTGCACTGGGAGTCTCCTGAGAGCTTCTTTTCCCTTAGGGTCTACTGGAGGAGTTAATCCATTTTTAGGTCTGCTTTCAACAATTTCCAGAATTGATATGTGGCATTTTTCAATATATAATCTGGAAATTAATTGTAGGAAAAGGTTCCTCTGCCTTCAGAAAGTGTTAGTAAGTGTGTGGGTGGTGTAATGTGGGAGATACATTAGTTGCTATACACAGGAATGAAGTATGCACAACAAGAATAAAAGGAGGGAATGTGATCAATGCTGCTACCCACAGTGTGCTGGATTTTGGATAGAATGTAATTCATTCGACCCCCATACTTTAAATGGTAATGTCTGGAGAATTCTAGAAGATGTAACTTGCTATTGTTAGTACAATTAACTGATTTTTTTAAAAAAATCAATATTACCATTAAGAGTTATAGTCTCAGCTATATCTAGACACACCCCTGCTTAAACCAATAACTTATATCATCATGGCATTTTGATCATGTATACATATCCCCACATTTAAAAACCCTAGAAAAGAGCAGGTGTTTTGCTGTTTTGATAAAGCGTCTGGACTTCATCATTCAGAAATCTGGGAAAAATATGTACAAAATGTGTGTTAAACTGAGATTGTACTTTCAACAACAAAAAAAATCCTACCCAAATAGGCAGCACCTAGTGAGTAATAACTTCATTTCTGTATAGCTCAGGGGGGTTGCAATGGGAGTGTGAAAAGTTCATTATTATCAACTGGAAAAAAAGCTAGTGCTAAGAAGAAAGAATCGTATTTCCTATTGGGATTTCTCTCAGACTACATGATTTGCATGAAGGGCGCCACATCAAACACATTGGGTGCCCTTTTTCAAATATTAATGTGAAGCTTGTTTCATGTTCTTTCTTGACTTTGTGCCACCTTGTATCAAAGGAAGTTAAAAGTAGGACTTGGGAGGAAAAAATACTTTTCCAACTGTTTCAGCACTTAGCAAAAATCTTTCTGTATTTGATCAGTTCTGCTTCAAACTTTTATTACTTTGACAAACAGGCACATTTTTTATAGTGGTGCATTCTATGATGATCTGATGTGGACTATTTCCTCCCTTTTTTGAGGTTTTCCATTTTGCAGTGATGGGTGTCATGACTGGCCCACTCAGAACATTTATGGGCTACATAATTTAATTATCTGCTCTACTCCTTTTCTCCCATGTGTGGTAATTTCTGTTAAATATTTGTATATCTGAGCAAGATTACACAAAGTATGCCACAGAAAATGGAGCTCTTAAGATTAAATGCACATAGTCTGAGCTGTCGTAATTTTACCTAATTGAACTTTTAAACATCTACATTTAAGCTAATCTGCTTATGTTCCTCTTATAGTCAATGGGGAGAAATAGACACCTTCCGAGGATGGTTCAGCTAAATTAGTTGTCTGAGAGACATGACATGAATTGTGCTTCAGCAGTAGCAGCTTCTTTAAACTGACTATAAAATAAGTCTAAAGTGTTTAGCTTATACTTAAATTAGTAACATTTAGACACAAATGGTTAGGTAATTCCCACTGTAAGTCACTCAATAACAGCACCAACAAGAAAAAAAACGAAGTGGACATACTTTCTGTCTGTTTCCCTCTCTCCCTAGAAGCAAAGAAAGAGTGGCAGGAAATTTTGTGGAGCAATTGAAGCATAAGTAAATTTCTCATAAAAATACAGGAGATGACATATATTATACATCACAAGAGCATTTATTAGAGATAAGAAATGAAATTGTGCAGAACAGCAGTCACAGTAAAAGTTGGTCTTTTCAGAATGCACAACTCACGGTCTGCAAGAAAAAAAAATATGAAATTATAATGAAATAAGAATAAAATGTAAGTTGCAATTGGTTACTTAGGAAGTAGTGCCATCCTAGCCTGAGAACTAAATATACTCCACAACCCCTGGGAAGAAATCCTTACTGAGTTCTCACAGATGATGGTAGAGGAAATTTTAAATTCACAGTTATCAGTTAGATTTGTAGCTGAAATAACCACCATAGAGGTGGTACAACTACAGCTCCTGAAGAATTTTCAGCCAAAACAGTTTAAAGTGCTCTAGAGAATAAAGGTAAACAGGTTGTTTCGTCGTTAAGACATACATCTTCTATGCCCTTTCCTTCCTACTTTTCATAAAAATGAAATTAATGAGCGATTGAATTGAACTCCTGTCAAGAAGAGTGGGTTCATTATGTGCTTCTTACCACACAGAAATGTCTTCACACTGAGGTCAGTAAGACTCTTTTTCTTGTAAGGCACAGAAGCAGCAGTGTTTTCTAGGATTTTCCTATCAAGGTTTTTTATGTAAAAAAAGATGCAAAGTAATTAACATTTTTCTGACCAGTCTGATCTATGGCCATAAGCAAAATAATATATAATTATCTGGTCTTGAAAACATTACCTAGCCTACACACCAGTGAAAGTACAGTCAAATCATTAAGAATACATGATATGGATAATGTTTTTCCCTTTTAAAAAGAGATAAAAATTCCTGATTTTAATATAGTTCTCTTTTTTTGTCCTCATTCCTTCAGGATGAGTTTTTTTGTCACTTGTAGGCTGAATGTCGTTTGCATGAGATTTTCATTTCCATTTTCATTGTTTTGTTTGTTTTTTTACATTTATTTATTCAGTTCAATTATATGGTCATTTTGCACATTTTAAAGCACTAAGGCCCAAATAGTCATAGGAAGATCACAGAATCACAGAATGCTAGGAGTTGGAAGGGACCTCTGAAAATCATCTAGTCCAACACCATTGCCAGAGCCGGTTCACCTAGGACAGGTTGCGCAGGAATGCATCCAGGTGGGTTTTGAAAGTCTCTAGAGAAGGAGACTCCACAACCTTTCTGGGTAGACTGTTCCTGTGCTCCATCACCCTCACAGTAAAAAAGTTTTCCTGACGTTGAGGGGGAACTTCTTGCGTTCTAGTTTGTGACCATTGCCCCTTGCCCTATCACCAGGCACCATTGAAAAGAGAGTGGCCCCATCCACTTGACATCCACCCTTTAGATATTTGTAAAAATTGATAAGATCCCCTTTCAGTCTTCTCTCATCTAGGCTAAACTGACCCAGGTCCCTCAGCCTTTCCTCATTAGAGAGATGTTCCACTCCCTTAACCACCCTTGCAGCCCTCCATTGAACTTCTCCAGTAGTTTCCTCTCTCTTTTGAAGTGGGAAGCCAGAACTGGACACAGTACTCCAAATGTGGCCTCACTAGTGCAGGGTAGAGGGGGAGGACAACCTCCCTCAACCTACTGGTCACACTCTTGTTAATGCACTCCAAGATATCATATTGAACTGAACTTCAATCTTGTACTGTAATCCTATATAATGTATGTTGACACTAGTTTCTAATTCAAAGTTTTAATTACCTCTGGGAGACTAGATTCATCTATACACCTTTGTCAGCTCCATATGTATTGAATTAGTCCATATTTCTGTTGGACCATATAAAAGCAGAATCTAGATCTATGAAAGTAGTAGTAGAAAGGTTTATTAAATTGTCTAGCTAGTAATACAACAAATCACTAACAGTACTCTAAACTAAGGAGAACGGGCATAATACCTTTTACCACTTAGCAATGCATTATCTGTGTATTTGCCTCAGTCATAAATGACAAACATGCACTATTAGAAAAGATCTGCACTAGAAATTTTTGTTGGATATTTTCCAAGTAAAATATCTGAGCTATTTGGTTCTTGCTTTCCATCATTATCAGTAATATGAAGTTAGAGGAGAGAAACACAACATTGTACATGCAAATGCCTTCAATTTTTTCTACTTTACTAGTGTTTCCTACGGTAGATCATTTACACAGAAAAGAATAGCTAGGGTTAACTATGTTCCAGAGCTGAAACAAGCAGTGTGCTTTGCCAAGCTTCTTCCTTCCTCACAAGGAAAGGCAGCAGTCAATGCTCATCTGAAGACAGTAGAGTAATTAAAAGATTTTTATTTAAAAAAGATATATTATTTCTGCTTCTTATCTTGATTTGGTGACTGCTTGAAACACAGATAAACAGAAGAATGGTATCACTGTAGTTATATATTGCAATCCATTCAACTTTAAGCTACATTTCCAACCACAGTTAATCACGTTTTTATTTCCTATCAGTTTGTTCTTATGGACAGTATTGAATATCAACATTGTGTGCTATTACAAGCAGAGCTTAATAATGTGGTATTCAGTGTAAGTAGCAATAAACTAATTTAATTCCTTCATTTTACATGGACTGAGAGCCTATTGTATTATATTTAAGATTCTGTTGCAGATGTTACACCACTGTAAAAAGTGTAAATATAAGACAATCTAGAACTGTTGTAAAACACAGTGCATTACCAAATAGCTGTTAACAATGACATAGCCTTAAGATTTCTGTATCTATTCCCATATCATCTGCAACATGCCTGCATCAGGGAAAAAAAACCACATGACCACTCCCCTACCCATTCCAGCTAGACTCCATCCTCGGAAGCCACCTATAAGACATGAAAGGAGCCAGTGTTCCCCTGTTCGCTGTCAAGGGGTAGACATCAATATTTTTCTCTGATTATGAAGTTAGAGATTGCTGCGCAGGAACATTCTGCATCTTTTTCTTTCATTCCTCTGCTATGAAAAACCCTAAGAATGTTCCACTTTGGGTAATTCTACTTCCAGAATACTACAGCAGGTTTTAGTTCTCTTCTTGAGAGCAAGATCAAAATGTTGCCATTTTGCACAATTGTTAAAAACTCTGTCTGGTTTTCAAACACTATCTTCTTTATTTCTTTTTTCCTGAGCAGAACTTTCAGCCATTTCAATCTTTATAAAAACAGGAAAAGAAAACAACAATTAAGTTGATCTCTGCAGTCAGAGCTCGGCAATTTTTAAACAGTTAGCTGGCAGTTTACTTTTCCTAAGCATTAAAAAACCTGTTTTCCAATTAATACACATCTCTTTAAAAAGAACAATGTGGCCAAAACTAAAATTGCTCTTAAAAAATAATTTCCTGTTCAAGATCTCTAAAACTACATAATACAATGGACTGTGGTTGCCAAACTCTGAGTCATCATTTTAAGAAAGGGAAAGAACCACTATTTATGCTCATAAAATACAACTTCATATCCATCTTTGCAACTCCATCCTCAATACACATCACATCAAACTACCTTTCCTTGACTGAACTAGAGCTATTCAAGCATCTACCAGACAGCAGTTCTGGGTAACATGAGAAAACTCCAGTTTTGCATTGTTGGGCAATGGCTCTGTATGGCTGTGTAGCCTTATAGTTCTGACGAGCTGCATAGCCATGACATGTACATTGTATTGCCCAATTTGGTATTTGTATTATGATAAAACTTGTAACACGACAGCATTGTACTCATAAAACAATGCAATTAATTCCCAGGGCATTTATTAAAAGCTTATGTGAAATAATTTTCTCTCTTGACTGTTGCAATGTACCAAGACTTTGATGTGTTTTGAGAGCTGTATTTTACCACCTTTTTATTTTAACTCACATTTTAAAAACTAAAAAACATGTTTCAAGTAGAAATATGATGAAAATTCTGTTTTCTGGGGGAAAAACAATGGAACAGGCATCTCAGTGCATATATCCAAGTCTCCAGATACTGTTTTCTAGTAATGTAAATTGAAGTTTATCCCTTGGTGTATGGAGTTATGATTTCTTCACACTGAGGGCTAATACAAAATGCATTAACTGCAAGTGGGGAGCTATAAAAATCCTGAAAGCCAGTGGTTTAATACTTGAATTTCCAACTCAGCTGATACTGTATAAAGTGTTAGCAGTAAACACTAGGCCACAAGGGGATTACCAGGTCATATTGTACACTCGGCATAAGATCTCAGCCATGCTTCTATTTGATGCTTGTGATGTTTCTGTTTCCCTCCTTATCCTGGAAAGGAGTGGTGCAAGCAGTTTGGGTTTTTTCACAGGTGTCTCTTCTTTGACCAGTATTTTATAACACTACAACGTATATGGACAGAAGAAAATTTTAAAGATTTCTTAGGATAAGGCAGAAAGTAATAGCCTTTGCAACTACCTTAATACTTGTTTGGTAGCATTATCAAAAGCAAAGAAACATCAATATAAATGTTTTATGAACAGTTAAAAATCAAACTGATAGAATATACTATGTGACGGAAAATATTCTAGAAGTATTCTAGATTCATGGCAAGTGTGATAAAAGATATATAGTGATGGAAAAGTAATTTATAATATAGTTCTTGACATCTTAAGGAAGATTGCATATCCAGGATGTAAGGCCAAGGTCCTTTACTTGTATGTTGTTTATTCAGAACCCTTAAACAGATAATTAATTTCTGAAAGTGGGTATTTTCATAGATATGTTACTCAGTTGAGCTGTTCTTTTCCTAAGGTAGGATTTTAGAAGTTAAATATTGTTGAATCATAAAAAAATTTCCTAGAATGGCAAGAAGTAATAAACCCATAATTGCATTAACTTCAGAAAAGCTAATAGACATTTTAATTAAAGAACCACCCTAACAGGATTAGAATTCACCACCCTATAAAGGCTGAATTGTGCAGTGTTTCATTATCATTTCTGAGAATGTACAGGTGTTAAATTAACTACAGAAGACCTCATCTTTTGTTCCTTGCATAAAATAAAAACATATTGTAAATCAAAAAGAAAAAATTAATTTACAAAGTTATCACTATAAAGTTCAGACAAAGACTTTTAGCTAGTAAAACTGGTCAGAAATTTGCTGAGGTGCTTCTTTATTTGAGAACGTTCATCACAGAATGAATGATTTCTGGGAAAAGGATCTATTTCATAAAACTTTAATCAGAAAAGGTACCTCAGAACTTGTCAGCTTTTATGATCACAAAATCACAGAATGTTAGGGGTTGGAAGGGTCCTTGAAAGATCATCTAGTCCAACCCCCCTGCCGGAGCAGGATCACCTAGATTAAGTCATACAGGAATGTGTCCAGGCGGGTCTTGAACGCCTCCAGAGAAGGAGACTCCACAACCCCCATAGGCAGCCCATTCCAGTGCTCCATCACCCTCACTGTGAAGAAGTTTTTCCTAATGTTTACTCTAAACCTCTTGTGTCCCAGCTTACTCCCATTACCTCTTGTCCTAACATTGGATGACATTAAGAAGAGTCTGGCTCCATCCTCCTTACACTCACCCTTAATATATTTGTAGACATTAATGAGGTACCCCCTCAGCCTCCTTTTCTCCAGGCTAAAGTTGTGATCCTATGTTATGATCATAACAGGAACACATGACACTTGAACATTTTAGTGGCCAGACCTCTTACCTTGCAATACAGGCAGCTGTTTTGTACAGAGCTACGTAAAGAAGTGAACCTGAATTTCCTACACCTGCAGAGAGTACCAGTGGTGAGCGAGGTGCTCACAGCACAGCTGGCCTGCAGGACTGCCAGCATCCTGTCCCTTCTAGTAGCAAAATAAATGCCACGCTGCATGCCAGCTACAAAACCATGTATTAAAAACAGTGCTTGGCTTTGGGCTGACATGCTTTTGAGAGCCAAGGCAGTATATCTGACTTGTGATGAACCATGTGGATGTAGTATCTCAGTTTCACAATATCTTGGAAGTTTCTAGATAGTACCTTCCCCTGAATTGCAGGGCAAGAGCAGGAACCTCTTTTCAGTTATTTTTTAACATATATTAAACTTTTCTGACTTCTCTGTAAGCAGCCTTGCTTTCAGTCACACATAAACAAAAGGATTTAAAAATAAAAAATCACTAAATTTTCAAATTAAATAGGAAAAAAGTGCTCACTTTCAGTCAAGTCTCTGTACCAAGCATGTATACAAGCAAGGTGTCATGACATTTAGAGTACATACCGTGTGTTCTTTTGATACTTAACCACCATTTGATACTTAACCACCAATTTTTTAATTCAGTGCAGAGTATTTCTCATGCTAAAGATTACTGGAAGAGATTGCTGGACACTGACTGAATGCATAATTTGTCAGAAGCAATCTGTTGATGAAATACTAAATGCAGATGATTATTTCCAGTGATTGGAGGAACATATAAATGATCTCTGCCTTTAGCTTTACTACCAGCAACGCTTTTCATTCAGCCTTTTGTTGGAAAAAAAATGAAATAAAAAAATGAAATAAAAAAATCAGTCAGCATCCCTTGATTCAGCAATATGATGCCAAAAGCTATTTGCTCCATAGCTGTCATAAATGCACCATTCCTTGTATAAATTTGTGCCACTGAATTCCCAGGTTTTATAGATCAGTGTCTGTAAGATAAATGTTTCCACAAATAGGAAAGCCTTTATAGGAAAAATAAAAATTCTTTTATGTAGTAGGGAAGGCTGGCCCATTTTAGCAAAGGCTCACACATATGTCCACTGTCTTATCAAAGGCTTTCTATACTGACACAGAAATTCAGATTCATCTGATCTAACACAGACATCTGCTTTGTAAATGTTTGTATTTGAGCTTGATATGAAGGCTCCCTTTAGAGTCAATGGACTCAAATTGGCACTATACATGCAACTCATGTTATCCTAATGTTTACACACATAAAATAGATAAGGAACCAATCCTAATGTATGTATGCCTACTTCCTTCCACCACCTACAAAAAGAGCCTAAGGTAATAAGATCTGAGTTGTAGACAGTGAGATGTAGATATCTGAGAAAAGAAGAGATGAAAAACTTGTTAATAAATACATTTGTAAGACTTTTATTCTGAAAGCTAAGTTAATATAAATTAGGGACAATATAATACACACGCACAGGTACACTGCACTGGGAACAAGAATAATGACATAAATATTAGTGATCACACTGATAATGAAATATTTCATTGGAAATATTGGAAACTGATGGCTACTATCTTTAAAAATGGCATACACACAGGTTCCTTTTTCAAATCCAGTCCACTTCCCTTGCATACGATAGCAGCTATATATTTTGAACAATAAGACTAATAATACTACACAGGAATTATGTCTTTATTGTCATTGTTACACCATCATTATGTTAGTAATGTATCAGAAGCATCACTATAAAAATAGTGTAGAGTTATCATTTATAATTTCCCAGAGCCACATTTGGATATGGATTTTAAACAATGTGTTCTGATTCCAATACATTTCGAGAAATGAACTCTCCATCTGTTCCTTCCCACTCTTACCTTGTGGTTGATATTTAGTTTAAAAACAGCAAAGTCAATACAACCCATTATAAAAGAGACTTTAGTAGGCAAACATTTCTATGCTATATTGAATACGCTCTGTATAATAAAAGTGATTTGAACAACCTGCACTCTACTTCAAGGTTATTAGTTTGCATAAAATATGGGCTTATATCAGGAAAGAAGTACAATGCAGTTGCTGCTGTATTACAGCAATGTGAACAAAGGGAATAATTATCAAAATATGACATCTTCACATTTTATACTCTAAGTACATGAAAAAATAATTTCAAAATAATTTCTTCATTTTACACACATTGAAATCCTATGCAGTCCCCTCCCCCTCACACAATGATTTCAATGGAGGAGGCCAGCAGCCAAGAACATTTTATTTATGCCTTTCATCATTTTGTGGAAAACAATTTCAATACAGAGAATGGGAGGGAAAGAAAACAGAATTTGCCATATGTTATGCTATATAAAGAATAAGAAAATGCTGACAAATCATGGAACCAGCTCTTCATTTCCCAGGCTTTTCCTTGCACCCCATTTTATACACAAATGCAATCTGTGCCCTTGAAGTGATGGAGAACTCAGGCAGGCCCTGAGTTCAAATCAAGGGATCATGGTTCTGAGGCCTACCATGGCCCAGGATTGTTGATACCCCAGCAGATAATCTATATGTACATATAGACACTCCATAACTTCCAGCAGATAATCTATATGCACATAAAGGAAAGGCCATGATTCTGGTGCTGGGCTTCAGTTTTGTTTTAATACCATCACAAATAAAATAATAGAAGGTAAATGATAATTAATGTCTTCATCCAAGTTATTCCATGATCAAGGTTTTTGTTTTATTTTATTTGAACTTTTTTTTAGACATTTATATATTGCCTATTTATAGTAATTATAATATTTTTAATATCATAAAGGTAAGCTTTTTTGCCTTTCTTTTCTTTTCTTTTCTTTTCTTTTCTTTTCTTTTCTTTTCTTTTCTTTTCTTTTCTTTTCTTTTCTTTTCT
>WUAM01000431.1:130729576-130749719 GCA_024336885.1 Actenoides hombroni | reverse complement strand
AACTTTCAACCCATCAAATTAATTACTTTATTCTGAATGTGAGTTGGGTGATGACATACTTTATTTTTTTTTTTTTTTTTTTTTTTTTTTTTTTATTTAACCTGCTGATAAAGGAGCTAGATGTTTGGAAGACAAAGTATAGACACTTTTGAGAAGGACAAAATGGACATTACAAGAACTGAAAAAGTAATCATGTTCATATCCTTATGAGGTAAGTAAAACTATACTGAAATGGTAGAACAAGTGCAGGCATCTTGCCAGCATACCACTCAGACTGCAGTACAGTTTTTTTAAAACTTTTTCAAGTACTTCGACACTGAGAAACTGCTGACAAATTAATATGTTTATGTGCTGCTACATCATCTATTTTGGACTTTAGTGCTACACTAAACATATTTTCCCAAATACACTCGCTTTATCACATTATTTTTTTTCTCTGAAAGGTTTCCTTATCTACCTTAAACTATGTAAGAAGGTTTTTCTTTCAAGTGTTTATTGTAAACATTTCAAATTAACAATTCATTATTCAGTTCCTTAGGGACTTTGGGCACTGCTGGAATTGCGTGTAATTTTGCTATATAGCATACAATTTTATCAAAAATGAAAAACTCTTTAGGCAACTAGAAACTTTAGGATGATATTCATAACAGATATACGAAAGCAGTGCCCATAAGTGATCTTTTGCTTTCCTTGCTAATTTAAAAAGTAAAACAAACAAAAAAAAAGCTTTGTTACTGCTGGACCAATGTGTATATACACAAACAAATACAAACATTTTATCTGTATACATATATGTACACACATATTTTTGTGTGCATGTATTTCATACAACATGAAAATGCTTCCAAGCAAAGCATCTTATTTATATTATGCTAAAAGGTATCCCGAATGAAAGAAAGTAAAGGAAACGAAGGGTGAAACTTAGATGCTGTAAATGCAGTAAGAGCAATGCCCTTCTTTAATTGAATAACCTAGTACTCACAGCCCCTATCCAGACTGCAGGAAACAATTCAATTCCTTCTTCTGTCTGATGAAATCTCAATCCAGTTCACCCAGGTGAAAAAAATTCTTCTG
Organism: Actenoides hombroni; assembly: GCA_024336885.1. Lineage (NCBI taxonomy): Eukaryota > Metazoa > Chordata > Aves > Coraciiformes > Alcedinidae > Actenoides > Actenoides hombroni. The sequence goes on along the minus strand of WUAM01000431.1, from coordinate 130,748,645 downwards.
AGTGTTCTGCAAAGGGTACAAACAGGGAAAGAGAAGCAGGTTCATACAGTTTTCTCTCTGCATTTTATTGCACCCTCTCTAGCTTATTCACGCTTTCACTGTGTGAAAGTGTATGATATATATGTATGCTGAACACACATCATTTGTCTTGGGACATTTGTCTAGTGCCTTGAATAACCTCAACAAGGAGAATAAGGCTCCCTCATCACTGTTCCCCTGGACAGCCCATAACATGACAGTGTGTATGAGTCCAAAACATCTAGACACTCAAGACAGTTGCACTGTCTTCCAAGATAAATTGTATTATGAGCTGAAGGCTGATAAAATACTAATTTTGTGAATCTACAGTCTTCCACAAATTTCAGGTGAAATTGGTGATTCTAACACAATTATTTAATATTTTTTTGATTCAATAAAAGCTGCATTTATAAAGAATTATTTATCAAAATCAAAGCATTAATATCCTTCAAGACCAAAGACAACATGGTTCAACAGCATAGGCTCTTTTTCTTATGTCTGACATGGTAAAGTATTACTACTATGCTGGGGATGAGGCTGATTTACATTATTAAACATTTCTAAATTGTAAATTTCAGCTTTGGATGTTCTAAATAGAATTACATTTTAGGTGCTTTCATAAAAACATCAATGTTGACTATGATTAGATGCAGTAACTCGCATGCTGTATCATCCCTCATTATAATATCAGTGATTTGTTTTAGTGCTAATCTCCTTTCATATTCTTACAGAAACAGCAGATGGACATGTTAGCATAAAGAGGCAACAGACACTGTGTCCTCCAACTATGTTATTTAGGATGAATAAAGTACTTCACTAGTAAATGGTTGCACTCCCATTCTGACAGCTCCTTGGGGTGCCTATAACTATGAAAAACCTGACTGTCACCTTTATTACTTTACCCACCCACCACTAAATGTTGACAAGATAATTATCTTTACTTTCACTAAATGACTTCAGAGTGTCGATAGTACCTGTGTTTGGAAATGCTTAATGGGAAAAGACAATCAGCTTTTTTTTCCCCTTCCCTCCCAGTCCTTTAAATTTTAAGTCCAAAATAGTTGCCAAATCTATTTTTCTGGTCTGTATTCTCAAATCTGTCAAATTCTAACTAACCAAAGTGTATATCTGTATCTTATTAATACAGTTCTTGCAATGCATTTTCATGACATGAAATCATGCTTAAAGAAGTGCTAATATAAAGTAAAATACAGTCAATGGGACACTGAGGAAGGCAATTAATGCTATTTAGTTCCCTTCGTAAATTCCTGTTTACTTCCAAGAGCAACTTTTGTTAATGTTGTGGCATTAAACTGAAGATGTCATCCATTCACAGAAAGATACAGCACCAATCAGTGAATGAAAAGAGAAAGAAAAAGCCTGGGAACAGTATGTTCTCTGATAAATTGATAGGTAGAGAATCACAAATAAAGATATCAAGGAAGATCTAAAGTGTGTTCAAACATAGTCTTATTATATCAAACATGCAAGCAAAACAAAAACAACAGCAAAAAAAGTGTTCTGGAAATACCTTGTAGTAACTCATGCAAACAGAAGAGAAGTGAAAAAAGTAATAAGAAAATAGAACTGGTTTGATTAGATCACTGCTATTGAAAGCTCTGAAAAACAATGAATGATTCAATAGAGGTAATCTGCAGTTCAGGTTTACTCAGTAATCCACTGGAGGTCTTTGTCAAAATCTTTTGACAGGCTAATTAAAAGGAGACAGTTATGCAGCATTGAGTATTTACCTCTGTGAAATGAATCAACCCATCTTCAAGTTTCTATATCCATATTTTCTTCTTAGCAGTGTCACAGTGACCTTTCCAGATACCATTAATAAACTTCATCATGATGGCTTCAGACTAACATGTTATTTGACTATATTGTTTTGGGAAGGATTTTTATGTTTGAGTAAAAATATGGAGAAAATATTATATAGGAAAATTCTAGGTATTATAAGCGTCAGCAAATGGTATAGTCCGTGTATACATTTCTGTCTTATATAAAAGGAAACTACCCTGAAACAAATATAATAAAACCCTAGATAAAATTCCAAGTAGTCAGCATATATGATGAGAATACTTAAGCATCTTAAGATGTTATGATGACAATATATTTCATTTAATATTAATTTACGTCTTGAATTACTCCTAATTTGACAGGAATACCATTAGATCTTCCTATTTTAAAAGTTGGTTAGAAAAAATCAAATTAAAAAATCCTATATCAAATCTTAACCCAATCCTCCACAGGTCTTAGGGTTATAATGATCTTAGATATTTCCAACCCCTCTCCAAAACCTTATGATTTTTATCTCAGAAAGGACCTAAAAATTCCTTATCTGCTTTATTCTGCAGATAACAATACTGTGTATATTTCTGATTTTTTTTTTCTGTGTCACATAGAAGATTTGTTAGTTTGCATGATTTTGCCCAAATTTCCAGATATTCTTAGTGTGAGTTTGATAAATGCAGATTTGTTTTGACCGTCCTTGACCAATACCATCTCTACAGCCAAAGCAAGTTAATAACCAAGGCTCTAGTTACTACTCTGTGATCAACTCACTATACAACCACCCTTTTTCTGCCCTTCACTTTTTGCATCGATAGAAAGAGTCTAATTATGCTTGCACTAGAAAAGCTTTTTTAAAAAATGTGAATGATAAGATACTTTGATGATTTAAGCTCAAGCTCTTTTTTCAAAGCTGGGACAGATTTTTAAAAAACACACTCTTCCAAGGGATATGTGCAGAATCCATAAAATCGTGTCCAGGTGCTGCAGCACTGAAGTAAGAGCAAATAAAATCTACAAAGGAAAGTTTGTTCCTAAAAAGGAAGAAATAAAGGAAATGGTCTCCAGAGGGGACCACATATAACAACTGTTAGCTTTCCAAAAGAGACCTCATGAGCAAACCTACAATCTCTGTTCTCCTTCAGTATGATGTCTTTTAGGTAACACAGTTCACAGCACTATTTTGGAGGGAACAGATTAGTGTCAGTCTAGTTTCTTTCCATTACCTCTTAGCTAGTGTTTAGTGGCAGGCAAATGGCATTGTTTCATGGAGTTTGGGGTAATATTGGTTTATGCCATACACTCCCTCAGGTACAGAACTATCAGTCTCATATTTGAGTTAATGCAGGAAAAATCTGAAAAGTGTAAGCTAATACAGCTGTTGCTTTTATTGTAACTGACCCTTCTATTATATTATATCAATGTTCCCATATTAGCATTTTATTTTGGCCCAGGAGTGAGCCTTTCAAGCTCATCTACTACAGATTGTCCCCCCTCCCAGTGCTAGATAAGAGATTAGAGCACAGAAGCTGGATTCCTTCTGGACAACACCTGACTGGTTCTTGTATGCTCAGAACACACCTCAGATGCTTCAGTCCTCTCAATCAGGCTGGAATGACACTGAAGCACTCCCATACTCCTCATTTAGTGAGGACATCATGTCCTCATAAACAAATGTTATGCCCTAGATGCACATATATTGGAAAAAACCTACTTGCTGGTATAAGATATATCCTGTTTTAACACTGAGAACTGCAAATGTTATAATCTTCTCACACAAACACATGCTGCTCATTTCATAGAATCACAGAATCGTTCTGGTTGGAAGAGACCTTTAAGATCATCAAGTCCAGCTGTTAACCCCACCACTAACACCACTAAACCATGTCCCTAAGCGCCACAGCTACACATCTTTTAAATACCTCCAGGGATGGTGGCTCAATCACTTCCCTGGGAAACCTGTTTCAATGCTTAACAATCTCTTCTGAGAAGAAATTTTTCCTAATATCCAATCTATACCTCCTTTGGTGCAATTTGAGGCCATTTCCTTTCGTGCCATCGGTTGCTAACATGGGCAAAGAGACCACCTCACTGCAATGTCCTTTCAGGTCCTTACAGTATACATTCTCTTAGTCAAGTTGAAAATCAATTATTTAATACATTTATTGTAAAACAAAACCAGTGACTGAGTGACACTTAGCTTGGCGACACTTGAGAGTCGTATGTGTATGTGTATTGAAAATTACTCCAGATGCATTCTTCTTGTGGTTTTTTTTTTGTTCATTTTAGGACTTCCTCTTTATACAAATTAACATATCTAATGAAAAGTCTTCTTTGCATAAGACCATGATATAATTTTAAGTAATTTACTAATGTACTCACCCTTGTTAATTTAAGCCAACTTGATCTGGGATATTGTAACATTCTGTGAAGATATCTGTCTATTTTATATTAGCTCTTAAAATTGCTGAAACAATGTTATTGTAATTTTTATAAATTATTTATTAAAATAAATAGAAAGTGGATATTACTCTTAATAGAAACTGTAGCCTCTCCTCTAGATACACACCTGTATTTCTTATTAATGCCAAACACATTGATTTTGTCATTGCCTCATTCTCCTCTTTCCTCTGGTAGTGTCTTGAGGGTGCTTTCAGAGAGGCTTCCTTCAGAGCATAGATGGCTGAGAAGAGGCACACATCATGCTAACATTCAGGGCCTTTTATTCGTGAAACTAGCAGTTATCACACTGCACATTCCAGCCTATGATCAAGTCTTGTGTCATACTGTCAAAAAAATCACTGACTGATTTTTCTCTAATAGTTCATTCGTATGCTATGTCAGCAAATGATCCTTGTTTCATCAAAGTGTCTAAGTGGTTCTCCTCTACCACGTTTTGTGTTCCAAGGGTTTAATCAAAATAGCAGATGGTCATTTTGGCTATTCCTGTACTTAATGTAGAGAACTAAGAATTCTGAGGGTAAATCCTATCATCTACTTTAGACATTTATTTTAAAATGGGATACATTTCTTCTGGAGATGTCTCTCTGTAGACAGAACATAGATGCTGAAGATGGGATTAACCTAATGTTTCTTAGTCACTACAAAGTTAGTTAATTAGATTCAAGATAATTACTCCAATCTCTCTGTACAAAGAAATAAAAAAATCCAAGGGGGGAATCGACCAAAGACATTATGTCAGTGTGGTGAGGCAACTTCTGAAACCTCTGTTTTCTCTGTTTTGTGTATAGGAAGACTAGCTTTGACTACCATATACAAACAACTTATAGATATTTACATACATGTGAAATGAGTACAGTGGCATATGAATGCCTTGCTTGACAGTACTTAACGCCTGTGGGTAAGTGGCTTGTGGAACAGGAGTGTCATTTGTATTTACTCAGGGGTCTAGACAATGTGTGATTACATACATTAGATAAATGTGCACCTAGCGGTATAATGTCCAGTGCAGATTCTTTTCTCTCTACATTGGATATACAGAGATAATTGATTAAAAAATTATCATAGTCTTTTCTATTTTTTGGCATAGATGGTGTCTCAGTAATTTTCTGTGACAGTGAATTTTCCTGGCTGACCACACATTGACTTAAAAAGAAAAAAAAAAATAAATCTTATAATTGTGTTCCATTCTACTGAGTTTTAATTACATTGAAAGACTCCCTTTGTTATGGGATCATTATGCATTATGCCACTGCTACTCTGCCACAGGATAATGAGGAGGGACTTTTCAGTTCTCAGTTTTTAGTGCCTTGACTAAGTCTCTTCCAACTCAGTTCAGTTCAGCATTAAACAATGTTAGGCTTTGTAATTTCTCATCAAATACTAGGTTTGCCATGATGGTTGTCAAATACCTTCATGGTTCATCTCCAGATTATTCATTTGGTACAAGACATACTCTCATTTCAGGTATCTAAAAATGAAAACTCTTTTGGATAACAGACAGCATATTGGCTGATATGTCTATATAGTTCCTAATATGAATCAGTATCTTTTAAAGCCAGTCACTTCATGCAGAGATATTAATCTGTTTTCTCTAGGTTATTTCCAAAGATACACTGGTACTCTCTTGAGTTAGAACTCTTCTTTTTCTTAAGTTTTCAGGATATATAGGTCTTAAAAATATAACAATATCTTTTATTCTAATTCTGCTAATTGTTTCTGTGAGATTTAGTTCAAAATTATCACTTCTTTCCTCCATAATTTCATTGAGAATTGCTAAGATTTTATGTCTTCAAGGGCTGTACATTAAAAACGTTATTTTGAGGGTAGAAACTAAAGCTTATGATATATTTTTAAAACATTATTATTAGATACCTCATTCTTTGGTAACCTTTAGAGTGTAAGTAAAGTTGATCTCTCCTTGTTGATTACATTGAACTCTTTTTTTTATTACACTAAACCAGTGTTCTAGGGCTTTCCAATGTGCCTTTCAGCTAGCAAAAAGGAATTTTTTCCTCTCTGTGACACAGCTTACCTTTTTATCTCCCTTTCTTTACAGTAATTTTGATCATAAAACAAAATCCTACACGATCAGCCACTAAACTGGTCACAGCTCTTATCTTGGATATTTTCTGGTCACAGCTATTTTCCTAGGATATTAAATATCCGTTAGGTGGCTGTATGGTTGCTTTGAATGTATGTTCTAACCACTGTTGCTTAGCTTTTATTTTAGTTCTTTTTGGCTATTTTTCTCCTTACCTTCCCCTCCTGTAACTTTATCAATCAAAGCAGGATGTAGTCTACTTTCCACGATTGTCTGAGCAAGTTAGTGTTATTTCAAAAGTGCAAGATAAAACCTTCAGTCTCTAGAGTTCTGATGTGGCAAAATATAGTTTCTGGCTTTTGGTCTTTTAATGTAGGTCTCAAGTTTCTTAGAGAGTCCTGTGTTTTGTGGCCTATAGTGTGCAGGACACGTGAAACAGAAACTATGATCTACTTCTGGACTATGAATCTAAACATGTCTTTCCTGAAATTTCATATGACTGTGTTCAACTGTGTTCAATTAACCAGCTATGCCCCTCTAGTCTTCTGCTTCTTTATATTCAAGCCTTGCCATTTTCTCAGTCAGGTCAACATGAGTTTTTGAAGATAATTTCAGCAGATTAAGGATTGAGACAAATGTTAATGTAAATCCTGTAGTGTTAAATCCTGTGAGATTGTGAACACAGAGTCACTCACAGGAGGTGTTTGGCACTCAGGGACAGTGCTCAGCATCTTAATGAAGTACATAAGCCCTCATCACACAAAAGCCAATATTTGCACCTAGTTTTCACAAGAGAAATTGATTCTGTACAGCTGAATCTGCAAGTAAAATTGTTTCTGTTAGAACTCATGCCAGGAAAAGATTCTGGGCGTTTTTGCTGCATTGTGTGTGTACGTACACACTTGGCAGTCTTCTCCAAGGAAGTGTGTTTTCACACCAAGCAGCTGGATCTGCAAAGATGTCAACAGGTATCCCAGAGCAGCCTAAGCATCTGAAATGTAGCACCTTCTACTTCCTGATCAGTCTTTCATTATTTGTGGAAGATCATCCTCTAGCAAGCAAAATGAAAAAAACAGTGTTAAATAAAAGGCTTAGCACAGAAGGCAAATGATGAAATAGAAAATGATGAAGCTCCATTAACGATTTATGTAAAGTTGATTATAACATATAAAACATGAGAAATTATTCTGATTCTTACTGCTTGGAAGACAAAAGCAGAGGTCTCCAAGGGTATCTCCCTGTGCCAGAGGAGATAGCCTCTAAGCCTACAGAAAGGATCTACATCCTTATGGTGATGATGGCTTGTGATCATATTGCAGAATTCTACAGGAGAGTTATCTCAGTCCAGAGAGATAAAGTAACTCTTCTGAAGGGTATAATCACAGCCATCACAGAAAAAAAATGGCTGAAACTGTGAACACTAACGAGTGTTTTTTGACAAGCCTCCTGTTTGCTAGCTACACCCAGTGCAGGCTGATTGCAAATTTTTTTATCAGCTAGACTGAAAAAAGTGTCTTATCACAAAACCTCCAAGTAATAAAGAGACATCTCTCCTGGAGAGGAGCGATGCATGAAGTCAAATGCCAGGTGATGTCCAGAGACCTTCGCCAGTGACACCTGAGATGGGCAATTCTGAGCAGTGGCATAGCAGAAGCTAACATGGGTTTTCTGTGCAAACATAAAAATCATTACTGACTTCCCTGCTGGTGTCAGGGAAGTTGAAACATAACATGTCAGATGGAAGGAAATGAGTGAGTAAAGTTCTCATCTCATTGGCTCCTCAGTAAACAACAATACCTAGATCTACTGCAGATGGACTTTTACTCTGGACTTTTGCATGTGACAAAAGCACAAAAATATTGTCCTGAAAAATATGTTGAAATGGTGTGAGTGAAAAAGGTTTTTGATCAAATTAAAAGAAGTCTGACATAAGCAAAGAATGATAGAATGATTGCTTTTCTTTTTTTATAAAGAAAACCTCTGATACAAGTAAAGACCTCTCTCTACATTTTTCTAACCCTGAACCCATGACACCATGTTGATCCTTTGCTTAGCTCTCTCCTAATGCAAGACCAAAGCAGTATATTTTTAACCGAATCCTTCCAATGAGGACCTAGGGACTGAGTCAGTTGTTCAGCTTTGGAAAAATTAGAGTAGCATTTGTTTAGCTCTTAAAAGATCTTGACTGTGTTCATGGTTTACATGATCTGGACCAGTCTTATTAGGAAAAATTTTATTCACATATATTCATGTTCTGGGAACAAGAGATAGCTACAGTTATGTGTGGGATGGCAGTGTGATCTATTCATCCAGTAAAATATGTGAATCTACAGAGCCATAGAAGTTTTGGAGAGAACTGTTTAGTCCCTGGTAGAAACACTCTTGAAAATAGAATTGAGCTTCTGTTAATCTAAATAGACAAAAAAGGGACAGATCAATCATTTTTTGGCTTATGTGTAAAAACATTTTGCTCTTCAGTGCCAAAAGGAGAATTTCTGAACCTTACTCTAAAGCTTGCTGAACTGAGTTATGCCAATGTAGTCATGACAAAAGAGTGAAAGATCCATCAGCTCCAGCCTCCTCAGATTTCTTCGTGTGAGGGAAGTCTGTCAGGTTGCTGTGCTATCTTAGAGACAAGACAGTTCTTTTCTTGGTAATAAATCCTTCAAAATTTCAGACTAAAATATAAGCCACTCCTGTAACTTCAAATGTTCAATATTTAGGAGGTAAAATAAGTGCACAGTTAGTAAATATATAATTTTAAGCTCCTCACAATGCTATATGACATGAAAACATGTTGTTCATAACTCCATAGGAAGTTTAATAGCCATGGCAACAATAGAGTTATTAATGCTTAGGAGACATTCTATTTAGTGTTTCTGCATAAACTGATAATCAAAAACTATGGATTTAGTCTGTACCTCTACCAGGTAGTTGTAAGCCCCATAAAATTGTTTCATGACTCATCTGAGTCAGGTTATTCCTGTGGTTGTAGACAGTATCGCCAAAGTCTTCTAGACCTAAACAGTGACACTTTTTCTGCAACCAGGCATAGTGTCAAATAGTGCCACATCAAAAGGGAGAAGGCAATACAGACAATTCTGGTTTTGGCTTATTCTTCATGAACATACATGCATATATTTTTTGAACCAAGAACACATTGTCCATACTACAATATAAAAACAGATTTATTTTGATTTTTGTAACTCATGATAATATTGCCTATGATTTTAAAATATTATCATCAAGGGATTATTGATATGTTCTAGATAGAGCCTTGATCCATAATCACCAGCTTGACTAGATGACTATAGGCCCAACAATTGTTAGTGGCTCCAAAAATCCGAACAAAAATTTGCATGCAAAGGAAAACAAAAAGAAACCAAAGCCTTAAATTAAATAAACCCACAAAGGTATTATAGATATATCTAGATAAATCTTTTTCACACACTATAGCATGTTTACCTACATGCACAGATTTATTATTTTGCTTGTGATTGTGGTCCTTTAAGTTTCAGTCTCAGTGAAACTTGGAAGCTACATTGCCTTGTATAAATGCAACTTTTAAGCATCCAGGCTAATTTTTCATGGAGATTTTATATACCGTAGGACACTGAAAAAGCATAGCAGTCAATCCCTCAGAAAATTTTAGCATGGAGACATTGAAAGAGCCAACTAGCTCGTAACAAATATTGTGTATGCAATTACTTTCCAGGAAAGTGACAAGAGAACCTGAAATTTTAATCTCAGCAAATAGCTAATCTTTCAGATGAACAATCTTTCAAAGAAAGGAGCCTGAAGCAAGCTCTGGGTGGTCTATGAAAGAATAAATTAACAATCTTACTTGCCTGCTATCCTAATCTAATCTCTTACCTGCTCCAGTTACCTAGTTTCGAGAAATTTGAATTCTGATTAAGCAAAGCACTTAAGTATCTGCTTGATTTTAACTTGAGGATGTGCTTTATGAGAGTATATCATCTGGGTGCTTCTTTCTCCATCTTTCCCTCTAGTTAAGAAATGGGGTGAGGGGGGAAATATAATATTGTTTTCATCTTTTTCATATCATGTTCAATTTTGATTTCACCTTATCTAAACAGTTTGAATTAAACTCAGAGATAAATTCGTAGAAAGATATGAACAGCGGTGAAATTTCAAGCTATTGAGATTTGTTTGTATCGATTTAAATATTCTTTCTTTTAAGAGGAGAAAGAGGAATCACAGAACCAACCATAGAATCACAGAATAGTTTGTATTGGCAAGGATCTTAAAGAACATCTAGTTCCAACATCCCTGACATGAGCAGAGACACCTCCCTCAAGACCAGGTTGCTCAAATTCCCATTCAACCTTGTCTTGAAGTTATAATATCAGTATAATTTTATATATTCGTCTATATTAGGCTAATTTGCCATTGAAGTGGGAAATTTAGTTTAATTATCTCTGAAACTAATCAAATAAAATGAAAATATTTGGATCCTCTAACTCACAGGATAAAGTTTCACCAAAGTTACCCTGTAAGTTATTATGGTGAGAACATTCTCACACCCCTTGCTATGGTAATATCGATGGTTCAGCTAAATGTCAGTGTTTCTACCATAAACAATTACAATTAGAGCATTTCTCCAGTTTAAAGGAGGTTATTGTCTGCACAGACAAGGTCAGCACAGGAAAGAAGAGAAAGAACAGAACGTAATAATGACTCTTGCCAGAAGCTCAATGATAATGAAATTATACTGCCTCTTAAGTAATGTTTTAGATACTTCTTTATGTTGTTGTTCTGCCTGGAAGAAAAAAGGGAATAGCTAAATGAATAAGCAAAGGAAAGGTGAAGTGAGAAACTGAAGACTGAGAACTAGAATAGAAGGCATATTAGCTAGTTAGGAATAGAAAAGAAACATGAGTTTTGATGTTTTCATTGAAGTTTTTGGTTCCTGCTTGCACAATCAGTTCTGGATTGTCTGCTCTACCTACAGTCCCCTTCCCCAGAGCCATGATACTGAAACAAGGGAAACCTGTTTGAGATGTAGAGCCTGGGAAAAAATAACTGCATGTTTCCGACCTTGAAGAAATTCAAACTCGATTGGGATAGATCCTGTCACAGCAGAAAAACAGTCAGTTCACGTGGTTCAAGCCACGTTTGGACTGAAGCAGTTCATTGATTTATTAACAGCATGTTAATGTAAAGATCAATATCAACACAAGTGATAAATCACGATACAAGCCAGTTACAGAGTGTTAAACAGCTACGCATCTCCCGACCCCAGTAACTAATCCCCAGGAGGACACACCCCAGCTCACCCACAGCTCCCAGGCAGCCCCACTCTGCCCCCGGCCCGTGGGTCACAGGTACCAGCACCCCACACGTGTGGGCCCCGTGAGTGGCCCCGCGGCCGCCCGGTCACTGCCGGAACGGGGGCTGCTGCCGGCGCCCGCGGGCCTGCCCGGCCCGGCCCGGCCCGGCCCGGCCCGGGGAGAGGACAGGGGAGGCTGCCGTAAGGATGCTGCCGGTGGAGACCAGGCAGGCAGAACTGCTGCCGGAGCCCCTGCAGGGGCCCCTCCACCTGACAGCTCTTCCTGCTGCCTTTATGCCTCTTTTCAGGCCGTCTCCCTGTTCATTTTTATTCGAAGTCTGGTGCCCACAAAGCATGCGTGTCTCACGCACACTCACAGTCCTGCCCTAACAGCTGAAGGGTATCGTGGCCACCCCATCTGTGGAACATCCAAACACCCTCACAAACTCCCTGTGCTTTTCTTTCCTGCAGTCACTCCATTAACAGTTTTCTACAATAGATTTTGAGGCTCCTCAAATATAGAAAATAGAAAAAATAGATTTTGCTCCCTGAAATTTCATGAAAAAAAACCTGAATAAACTACTTGTTGCAGTTTTATTTCCACTAGTTTTTACTGAAAATAACATATGTGCACACAAAAATTAAAATAATGCAAAGTCCCTTAGGGAAGATATACATGAGTCCTCAAATTCTTAAGTTATGAACATCCAGACATTTGATTTTACAAGAATTTGGTTCAACATTTTATACACAAGAGATTAATGAGCCCTGAGCACTATCAAACTTTTATGAAGAGTATATAAACTTTTACTGTTTGCTGAATCATGTCCAAAGCAATCTTGTAGCACAGATATGCAATGATACCACTGTCCACTGTTTGTATGGTACTGTGTCCGCTGTATTGTATTGATAGTGTTGTTTATTTTAAAAAAAAATATTTCTTTCTGGACCTGAACTTAACAGATGCTGTGGTCAAATTTGAAACATTTGTTTTTCAAATATTTTAAATGGTCACATTGAAAAACAAAAGAATGTGCTATTATTTTAGACATTATGACAGACAGTAGACTGGAAATTATGTCCTTTTTTACTAGGGTATGAATTCATCATTATCAGCTAAGGAATACAGTTTGGAAGCTCAGTTCAAGTGCATTTCAATGTCTGACCCAACCATTCAAACAAATCTGGCACAAATTTCCACCTCATTAACAAATGTATTAGGAGAGCATCCCAATGTATTTAAAGGTATCTAATTGAATGTATACTTGATTTTATTTTCTACTGAGTGGATATTTTATTTCTAAGGTGGTCTCTGAACTCTTTAAACAATAGCTGTCATTTGGCTGATTGGCTTTACTATGTAAGCAAAATGGGACATTTACTCTTATCAAAGCATTAATTTCAGGTACATATATGAAAATTATGGCATCTAATCTAAGTTGTTCAGCTTGTAGTCCCTCTATATTTTATGGGAAAATTAATACACCTTGCTCTAAATGAAGTGTCCCAAATACGAAGGATGAATTGCATTTTTCTCTCCATTCACTGTAAAAGAGAAGGAAGGCTAGCTAATTTGATCGTTGTCCTCACCTTTGGCAGCTAAAAATAAGGCAATGCCTCTTGCAGGACATGATTTTCTACTTTGTACTATTTGTTCTTTTTATTTCTACTGTGCAAGTCTATAGATCATCTCTCCTTCCTGTCTCAAAAGCTGCTCTCTTGTGTATCAATGGTATCCTAGCTTTGTGTCTGGACTAAAATCTTATCTATGTAAAAACTTTTGAAAAATAGGAGATAAAGATGTAGAGTACTTTAACTTTAGGCTGAGGAACATTACACTGCCCACTTCATAACTTTCTTAATCTTCTTTCTGTTGAATGTTAATTTTTGTCATGAAAATGCTAAGCTAAAATTAGGGTCTACATATGGATTTCAGAGATCTTTTTTATTGCTTCACTTTTTAACTTGCGTAAACAGCCTGTATATACAGAATAAGTGATGTGCAAAACAGGTGTTGTCTGAAAGCTGCTACTAGTAGTACTTACAATACATAGATAGCATTCAGATTCACAGTTTGTCACTTTGAGCGTAACAGCTTTCATGCAGCCCTCATTTTGCTTCATATGCATGTTTTCCTCTCTTTAGTCAAAATGTAGTTCTGAATTCTACCATAAATATCTCTGGTAGTATTATTTTCCTTGAAGGTATGTTCAGTTCTTTTCTGTAAAGGTAGCACTGGTGAGCGAACAATTATAGCCACTGCACAGTCCAAATATGTGGAAGTACTGGATAACGAGCAATAATAAAACTCATTATTACAAGAACCAGATGAATCTGTGACTACCAGACTTCTTATGCAATGCAGTAGGTACCAGTAGGTACATTCAGAGACATCTGTATTTTAAAATCTATGTTAATCTTTTGCTTTCTAGTTTCTATTTTCACTGAATCTCCAAATAATGTCACCATTTTCATAAAATTTCTTGAGAGTTAATTGATTGTGGAAAGTTTTCTTTGTTTTGGAGCAAGGCTTGTCAGATAATCTGATAAGGAGTCTAGGAGCTATATGTCAGATGTTTTGGAAGCATTCCCAAAACATAGACATTTGACAGATTAATATATGTTATTTGTTTTTAAATAGCCTTTAGTAATGACCAGAGTAGTCAAGAGCTGTAGCTATTTTATAAAGCTATTACTTAAGTTGCTTTTTGGGTGGGTTTTTTTGAAATATCACGGATGAGAAGAAACAGAATATATAATAAAATCAATTTAAAATATGTGCTCTTGCAATACCATTAAAAATTGTTTAACTGCAATGTTTCTGCATTTACATGGTGCAACCTTAAGAAAAATGGCGTTTGAAATATCGTATATGTGGAAGGAGGAAAATGTCCAGACAAGGCACATAGGGCTCTTCAGACTTCCCATACTTGGATCCATATATTTGTGTATAACAAAAGTCACAGTGACTTTCTTCCCCTCAACTATACAGCTTTTTTCATTGGCTCTTATATGACATATATATATAGAAATGATAATGCATATAGAAAAGAATGAGAAGTCCACCTGGCAAACACCTAGTCTTTAGTAGTGCAGTTTATCTGCATTAAGTGTATCATAGTAAGACTTTCAGTCATCGTTCTTGGCTCCTACTGAAGCCAACAGAGCAAGCCAGGGGAAAGTGTATTTCACCTCTCCTACCCAACAGGATGTGACTTCCTATCACTTCCAACTTGAGTAGGAGCATGGGCAATCAGCCCCTCTGTCTCTTAACTTCAGACAAATGAATGACAATTGCTGATGGCTCATCAGAATCATTTTGTCATCAGAGAAGTAAGATCTGGACCAAAGGGAGAAATGTGCAAGGCTTAAGCAGAGTATGGAAGAGGTACATCACCCGTGGTGTGATGGCCTATAGTATCAAGGGAGAAGAGTTGATGATCTGGACGTTCTCTGTCAATAATACAGTCCTAAATATGATATCCATGCAGCTGTCATCTTTTGCAAAATAAATTGCAATAAGGAACATATAATGGAGTTTATTTAATACTGGTGTTGGGAATAATTAGCATAGTAATGCCTTATAATGTAAAGTTATCAGTTGTCAGGAGAGGTAATATGTCAGACTGGAAAGTAACATATTGAGTAATTTCCTTCAAAATACTTTATCTCTCTAAGAGAGGTATTCTTAGAAATAAAACTCACAGTCACTATTAAAGTATTAAGAATAAAAATTGAGAAGGCAAAGAACTGAAATCTGAAAATAATGTGACAAGTTTTAGGAAGAAAATATATGAACCATAGAAATGTTTATACCTTGGTTAATTCAGTTTTTGTGAGGTGACTTGTATCTTCTGCTAATTCTCTATTTTTTGTCACTTCTGTAATATTATTATTTTCTATTTTTTTCAACAAGTTAAAATGCAATAAAACTGTGATTCAAATATTGGAAGCACCAGACTGCCTTTTCAGCATTATATTCCGAATTTTGCTAAAATAATATGAAATTAAGTAAGATTTAATGAATGGATTATCATCTTCTGTGAACAGAGCTGTCTTCAACTATTTATTACAAGCAATCTGTTTCATGCATCTTTAATTATTTTTTTCTGTTTCTCAATTGTTTGTGAGAAGAGTTTGATTTTCAGAAATTTGTTCATTTGTTCATACTTGGACTATCTGACTAGTTTCTGAAAACAGTGAGTTACAGCAGAACATTTTATTGTAATAGCTTTTTTCCATAAAAGGAATTTTTAAATGTGTCGCATACTTAAATAATTATTTCCATTTGTAAAAACAATATTTTATTAGTGTATAATAGCTTACATATTTTAAGAGGAGAACTGTGTGTGTCAGAGTAATTTTACCCTCCCTGAGGTGCAGGCAAATGTTTTTGCTTTATGAACTTACCAGTTTGACAAAATGCCAGACAGGAATGGATTGCACTAAGGCAGCAAGCAGGTCTCTATGACACCTATCTTTTTGCATACACACAAGCATTTGAATAAATGGACAAGGTGAGAGAAAAAGTAAAGACCAAGGATGCTTATCATAACTAGTGTTTCCCATTATAGACTAAATGAAATTAAGTCCATTATTAACTTTATGAGTTAGTCCTGCTGTTGCATGTCTGATTACAAGAGCAAATTGTATTTTATGGGTTTATCCGGGAACAAAAATTTGCAGTGTGCTGCAAGCTGTCACTACTACTTGCCTTTTTATAACTTAATAAATGCTGCTTTCCTCATACTCCTGTCTCCCTCAGTGTTGTTTCTCTTGAGATACATTGCTAATATTTAGTCAACTCAAGAATTGGTCACACACTGACTTTTATCTCACCTTCCCAGAGGAAGCTCTTCCTGTCTCAGAAGTGACTCCATAAGCTTCTGCATTTTCCACTGAAGGCCCACTGGCCTGTTTTTTTCTCAGTTTATTCCTTATAGCAGAGTAAAGAGACTAGAAGTCTCCTCTCTTTGATATCAACACTCTGGCGAAACTAGCCTTGTGATTATTATTCTTTTATGCTCCTTCTACCAGTAATTTCTGTACCATTAATAGATTCTGGTCCATTGATTTTTCTGCACTGAAACCTGTTATCGGAGTTAGTCCAGAGCATGTTCTTTATTACATAGTATTAGCACTTCTCCTGGGTATTCTTGGACCTCTCTGTCATTAACTGCTATTGTCCTCTGAGTTAATTTTTCCTTGTATTTTTGCTCTTCACACATTTCTTCTATCACTCCATTCTGGTCCCTCAAGACCTAGCAGTGTGCTCAGGTGGCCCAGAAGGCCAATGTTATTCTGGCTTGTATCAGGAATAGTGTGGCCAGCAGGACTAGGGATGTGATTCTCCCCCTGTACTCAGCACTGGTGAGGCTTCACCTCAAGTACTATGTACAGTTCTGGGCCCCTCACTTCAAGAAGGATACTGAGGTGCTGCAGTGGGTCCAGAGGAGAGCAACAAGGCTGGTGAAGGGACTAGAGGGAAAGTCTTATGAGGAGAGGCTGAGGGAGCTGGGGTTGTTTACCCTGGAGGAGACTCAGGGGGGACCTTGTTGCTCTCTACAACTACCTGAAGGGAGGCTGTAGTCAGGTGAGGGTCAGGGTCTTCTCCCAGGAAACTATTGACAGGACAAGAGGGCATGGGCTGAAGCTGCACCAGGGGAGGTTTTGGTTGGATATCAGGAAGCGCTTCCTTACAGAGAGGGTAAACAGACATTGGAATGGACTGCTTAGGGAAGTGGTGGAGTCACCGTCCCAGGATGTGTTTAAAGAAAGGCTGGATGTGGCACTTAGTGCCATGGTTTAGCCGATGTGGCGGTGTTAAGTCATAGGCTGGACTTGATGATCTCAGAGGTCTTTTCCAGCCTCAGTAATTCTCTGATTCTGTGATTCTGTGACTCTAGTCCTCTATCAATAGAGGAAGTGAGGTGTCTAGTGATCTTTGACTCTTTGGCCAAAATTACCTAATATTCTCCAACCTAGTATTATACAGAACCCTGTTGCCTGAAAGCAACCTTTGTCATTGTCATGTATCTAGAACCCTAGCAAAATGTATTTGACACGTAGCTAATCCTTGCTCCATGACACCAATTTTATTATGCTATTGTATAGTTTAACTTTTAATGGCAGATTTCTTCTTCAACCTTATAAACAACAGATTTAGATATTAATTCTGGATTTCACTGATATTAACAACTGAGAAAAGGAAAAAAAGTCAAGGGAAAAAAAAGGAATAATGGAAAATAAAGTGTTGGGGTTTTTGTTTTGTTTTTGTTTTGGTTTTGGGTTTGTTTGTTTGTTTTCTTTGTTTGTTTTTCTATACTTTGTTTGGGGTTTTTATGTGTTTGTTTGTTTAGAGATGTTTACTAGACCAGTAATTCAAACAAAAGGATCTCTTGGAAGTAATTGTGCCTCCATCTGTGTTCATCCAGTGAGACTGAGTTCCATTGAGACTAGGGCACAGAAGGAACACAAGGAATTGTGTGTGCTTGCACTTTGTCCTGACAGGCATGTGTATGTTCTTGTGTAACAGAGTCAATCCATGTGCATTTAAAACATCTATAGAAAATGTCAAAAGCTGAGGTGCAGTTTTTTCCTCTCAAGTGATAAATTTATTCAGATAAGTAGGTTTTCCAGTGTATCTTTTTCTCAGCACTGTCTAACGGGATTTGGTTCCACTCAGATATTTCTTGGATCTCTGGGGAAAGCTTGAAAATTCAGGCTGAAAATTTAGGGCAGTTTAACAGTATTAGTATTTTGTGCATGGTGTAGATAGTTCTAATGTAAGTAATGATTCCTTTGTGTGAGAATCTGAAGTTTTTTCCCCTGGAAACTGTTTTGTTATTTTTCCTTTCCATTGTCTGACTTGGAAGAGAAATATAATTACCATTACAAGACCACACAAGCAGAGCACTTTCAAACTGATAAACTTTCATTAAAGCTTCAGATTTAATCTGAACATTTGGCAAGTATGCTTGTTAGAGATTAATTTTGTCTATGACACTTCTGAATATAAGAGACACCAAGCTAAACACAGATACACTCTAGTAGCAATAGCTTTCTTCTTTTTTTTAGAAAAATGACTATCTGTAGAAGACTGGCATAAAAATAAGCTACCAACTTCTTGTAGTTAGGCTTTGTTTTCTTCTTATCCAATGTGTTCTATTGAAGAAGAGTGTGCAGGTTTGACTTAATTATCAGGTAATGTGATGCAGGACATTCTCATTTTTCTCCAATGGGATATATGAACTGTAATTTCTTTCCCAGGTGTTAAAGGGAACTACATGTGTGAAATTGCTATATGAAGAAACTCTTTTATATACAAAACTTTCTGAGATGATAAAACAATCCAGCTTCTTTCAGTACTCTACAGCAGACGGAAATCAAGATTACACTAACAAACACTCTCTGAATAAAGAACAATGACCTTACATGGGGGGAAAAAAAAAAGTTAGGAAATA
>WUAM01000431.1:130700683-130721668 GCA_024336885.1 Actenoides hombroni | reverse complement strand
GAAAGGAAAGGAAAGGAAAGGAAAGGAAAGGAAAGGAAAGGAAAGGAAAGGAAAGGAAAGGAAAGGAAAGGAAAGGCCAATTAAAGATATGAGATATTCTATTTTTATATTTAAATAAAAATAAAACTTTTAATTTTTACAGCTACATGCATCCAAAAGTATATACAAATATTTTCAGCAGAGCTAATGGTTTTTGTCTCATGTGGCTGAAAATCTTATTTTAAATAAAAGTTGTTCCAAATACTGGATTCAGATTAAATTAAATTCCACACAAATAACAAAATGCAATATTAAACTACAGGAATATTTTGCTTCCTTAAGTATATTACAGTGTAAACTATGGACCTAAATATTTAAAAGACATAAGAAGGAAATTTGCCTCTTTCTTAAAATGTATATATTTTGTTACTGATCCAGAGTTTTTAATTTTATTTAAGTAAAAATAAAAAGAAGTTATTGTTTTGTTTTGGTTTTATATTCTGAAAAACAAGATGACATTGACATTTTTTATGTCCTTGAGATTTTATCTGGCCAAGACAATTTTCTAATTTACATGTCCATTCCTGAATATGAGTTTTTTTGTAGGGATTCTTGATTGCAGATTCTTGATGTTGATAAAAATTCTTCTAAACATTTTTCTAAAGAAGATTCAAAAATTATTGCAAAACCTATTCAGTTGTGGGGCTTCTGACTGAAAATTCTTCTGATCTTATTCCTTCTGGGTCTAAAACCCTTTGAAATTTTGAATCTATTCTTTTTGGCTTTAATTTAGGCATTATATTGTGCCTGAGTGAGACTATGTTTTTAAATGTTAAAATCCAAGCAAGTTTCAAAATCATCAGAGTAATTGTTTTCTTTTATGCAAATTATTATTCCTTGATTTTTTGTTTTAACATCCACATCCATAAAAAAAAATTTTATCTCACAAGTGCAGTCTCTCTCTATCTCTCTTTCCCCTCACCGCCCTCCTATTTTTATCCTAAGTAGAGAAGCCTGGGCATAGTCAATACATACAAAATTATAACCATATACTTACAGTTTATTATATATATATATCTATAAATATAACTGTTATGAAATATTTATAGGTAAAACTATCTGCTAAAATTTGCATTTTTATATCAACAAAAAGCAGATAACCCTTAACATCCGCAAACTTAACAATTATTTAATAAACACAACTAGAGAACCCAGATCATTTCAACATGATGCGGCTTGCTAGAATATGTCTTCACATCTCCTTCCAGCTCAATGGAGAAGGACCTAATAAACAAAGTTTTATCATAATACCTTTACTAAAGTTGTAGTCAGTGTTACAATTACATAAGCACCCTCAAAATATATATATATATTTTTTAAATTCAACAGATACAAGAACTGCATCTAGAGAGAAATAGAGGTCCAGAATTCCAAGACCTGTTTCCTCTTTTCAATGAAGTTTAGCATCAAAATATGGTTGGATTACAGCTCTGAGCTCCACTCCTGCAACAGCTCCTCCTTGAGCAGAACAAAGAATGGCTTCTGCTTCAGTGAATTTGGGCACTCAGCCACTCTCCCTTCACGTGAGGGAAAAATTGGAAAAAAGCTGTATGTGGACATTTCTGAATTTATTGCTCATTTATTGTAGAGAAGTCTTACCAATAGAAAATGAGCAATACTGACTTTAAATATTTGAAAAATCAGGGACATTTAAAAGCCAGAGCCCAGTAAGCTAACATTCTTGAAAAATTACCCTAATTAAATCTTTGTCACACTTGCTAATGAGATATTTGCTTTCATGGACTTTTCTGTTTTCCTTTCAGGATGATGATGAGGTAGATGTTGGTTTTAATTTAATAGTATCATATTGATTTATCTTTGATAATATCTTTACAGATCAGGCCGGTAGGTTACAACTGGTGCCAACTACACAGCCTCTTCCTTAAAGTTAACAAAACAATATCTCTTTTTGAAAAACATGATTGTATAGTAATTAACATTGAAGTGTAGTCATTTTTGACAGCACACAAATATTAAACTGATAATAAGTGTATTCAAATGGGTTTTCCTTCTGTCAAAAGGATTTCACAATAAATACTCAAGATAGAATAAATTATCTTCAATAATTAAATGAAACCTAAACCAGTAACTATCTGAATCTCGCTCATAAAATATGGAACAGTAAATTGTGTTCTTAAATGCTGTGTTTGATGGGAATTCTGAAGACAAGACAGTGTTCCTGTCTTGGCCTTTCTGCCCTTGAGAGCTTTTGAGAGTGAGAAAAAGACACTTCTGTACAGACTTTGTAAAAAGACAGTCTTTGAAATTCTCCTTCATGTGGTATTTTAGGCTTATTAGAAGGGTGAATTTAAGTACCATGTCAAGTCATAATCCAGTTCTTGGGTTCTTTGTTTTTTCCTTATGTGCCTCCAACCCACCCCCAGAAAAAAATGGCTCACACTTTGTTATTATTCAAGTACTATTGAGTAATGGGGTTTTGTATTATTTTTGTAAAGGAAAGCTTTTGTGGACAGAAGTGAATGCAAATATTAGTCTAAATGCACATGTCTATTTTTCAGAGAAGTAATCAGCTTCTAGGTAATTGTAAACATTATTTCTGTATTGTCAGAATAGGGCTGAGTGCAGGAAACTATCACTCTCAGACAAAACATGCTTTTTAAGTTGTTATTTTTTTAAAAGAATGTGTCTGGATGCACTACAACAATGATCTGGGTTATCATGTTGTTAAGAGTGGATAATGTACCAGCTTTTTTCCCCCCATTCTGAATTCATTGTCTGCTTGAAAATAGCTGCAAGTAAAGTGGATTGACGTTGGACGAGAAAAAGGCCTGAAATCTTGGCTAACAGAAAATGTACACTTTATAAGTAAACAGAGGTAGATAGTTTTTAAGTTTGAGAGCTGAGAAGAGTAATATTTTTTTCTTTTGTACTATAATGACTTACACTAGTGAAACTGTTTAATTACAAATCATGTAATTGTACTCTATAGTATATGAGCATGGATAAAAGAACTATCTTATTTTCAATACTGAATTAATTATCTATCATGAGTCTTCTAAAATTGTCTTTAGGTTGTGCCTTCAAATCCAAAAAGATGTGACCCGTTTAGGATTTAGATGGGATTTTTTTTTTACTGTTTTGTCTCAGGAACACAGTAAAGATGATGTTCAAAATAAATGAAAAAAGCAAAACCCTGAATATTCTAGTGACTATACTAGTACAATGCTTATTAAAATTAATCAGATTTAGCGAATATATTAATTAATTATTATAAATTAATTTTTATAAAAATATTTTTGAACCAATTTGTTACTAATCAAAGAGTCAGGCTCAATGCTTTTGTAGCTTCTTTTGCTGAGGTAGGATTTAATTCACTGGGGCTGCTGTTCTTAGTAAAGGCTTCACAAACATACATAAGACTTCAGCTTTCACTACTCAGAAGGGAACTAAAGCATCCAATAGTGCTCGGCAAGCAAAAAGAGAAGGTACAGGCTGCACAATATACAGAAGGAACCTCTGTTGCAGTCATTAATAGAAAATTTCCCATTAAATCATGGGAGTAAGATAATAACAATTAATATTTGCAAATATACATGTGTGAACAAATTAAGAAACTGAGGTTCTCAAAGCAATATTACGTATATTATCTACCCTAATCCAACCATGGTGCTGAATGTAACTGAAATTTGGACCTTATAATTATACACAAATATAAATTGTAAAAAGCCCCTGATGTGAACTGAAGCTCTATGTTCACTACACACAATGAGATTCAATTAGCATTTCCTACAGAAAAGCAACTTTATAAGGTCTTTACATGGCAGGTGAAATATTGAGAAAAAAGCCTGATGTAAGCAATGGTTGCTACCATATATTCCATACATTCCACCAGCTGGCACTTTTCCCATACTCCATATCATTCACTACATCACTAGATGATTTCACAGTGCAAATCTTCCAAATCTGGTAGATTTGGTTATGAGATCTCAGTGTTTCTTGGGTCACTTTCATTGGAAAGCCATACACAAAATATTTACTACAGGTATTAAAAATGTACTATTAGATTGAGATCTACAATTATTCTCAGACTCATCCTTGTAAGTTATGAATACACAAAAATGTCTTATATTATTTTAATTAATAACAAATGTGAGCAATTTTCCAGATTAGGTAATGGAAAACCAGCTCTAAGACCTTCTGTAAGATTTCGTATTAAGCCAGCATGGCCTTGTTTTAGGTCTCCACTCACTCAATATTATACATATTGATGTACATGACCAGAGCTTCAGATCTGAAAGTGAAATCCTGTTAAAATTTAATAAAAAAAATAATAATAAAAAAAATTAGACATAACACAAAGTTCATTGTTAAAATCTGGATCTTAGAGGGAATGATACAGAAATTGTATGTAAGGAATCACACCTGGAATGAGGCTTGCAGCACAAAAAAGTAGGGATTTTTACAGATGCTTCAGTAAAAATAAAACCATGCTTTTGAAAGTTGCTTGCATGGGGAAAAAAAGGTATTTCAGCATTTGTGCTAGCTGAAGCTTGGCATTCTACTGACAAAACCGTTGGTTGTACTAAATTGTGTCAAATTACATGCAGTAGTTACATAATGGGCATTACTGTCCATGAGGGACAAAGATGAGGCCACTCATTTTACTTTAGTACTGAAAGAGGGATTTAAATTATATGGCTAGGGATGAAAGGCTAGTGCTTCATTAAGTAAGCTGCTCAACCTTTGTGCTTACTCTAGTTTTAAAACTATTATATTACAATCACAGTGAATACCTTTGAAATAATATTGCAGTCATTCTTTGATAAGAAAGCTTGTTTTTTTCCCTTTGCTCTGCTTTGCAACTGAGTAGCAGATACATAATTTATATTAACCTTGACTTGTTCTTCACCTACAGATTCTCCTGATTTTATATCATAAGGGAGAATCCTTTTTTTCTTTAGAAGAGAAGACATGAATTAAGTATTTCCCTTATAAAGATCCTTTGTCTTTAGTTTTTCAGAGGAACCAGGGTTCATAAAGCACTGTTCCTAGCTTGCAAGAAGTAGCAGCCTGTTTCCAGTCTTCAGACTTGTCCAAAATCAATCTTGTCATTTTGGCTTTGGTTTGCATAATATTCCTCCCTGAGTGCAGTTTCTGTGGCTTGTCTGCAGCAATACTGTAGGGAACAATGAGGAGTTCTGTTTAAAAACTGATGACACAAAAGTGCCACTGACGTTTTCAGGTGATCATTTCTACACAGCTGTATTCTTTGCGGAGTGCTAAAACCAGTACTTTCAAGAGTTGCACACAATTACATTAAGAACTGCGTTTGTACTGAAAGCATTGTCATTAGAATGTCTGATTTCCTTAGTACAAAGGCTCTATGGCTCACTGCCCTTCTGATATTTCAATTATTTGGTTGTAATCATGTAGCAAAGCAGATATTGATTTCCTGGGTATTTAAATTACACCTCTAAATGCAAGAGCTAGTAAAAGGGCTTTATCATTTAAAATTATACAGTATATGGTGAAGCCAGCTGGTTCCAGTGAAAAGGAACATATTCTTTTATTTTAAAAGTGACATTATAAAGAGCATTTGTGGGGGTGTTTCTTTAAGGCTATATTCAAATTCAATAAGCCTTACTTATTTTGAGAGATACCTTGCTCTCAAGTATCTTCTGAGACTTATTAAATGTGAATTAAAAGAACTAAAGCAGTCCTTGGGATCTGATTCATATACCAGTGCATTTGTAGTAGTGCATCTACGTGTGTGTCAATTTATAGATGTTAAAATCCACAGCTTTTATTTTTGATACATGTTAGAAGACAATGGTTTGCTATCCCTTTCATCATTCCTCTTCTATGTGAGATAGCCGGTACTCCCTTCCCAATATGGGGAAACAGAAACCTGTGAGAAGTCAATTTGTTCAACAAAGTGAACCTGAAATACACTTTCAAGATATGGGAAAACTTCTGTCATATGCTCAAATGTTTCTCAAATTCCAGATGTCTCTTCTTTGCTCATTCTGAACTTGAGGTCAATGGCCTAAATGCAGAGATATTCTACCAAATCATACAGCAAGAGTTTCACAGAAGACTGTTTCGTCTCGGCTGTACTGCTTGGCCATGAACATAACAGCCAAGACTGGACACTGAAGTATCTGCTCCCTGGGAAGCTAGAGATTAGTTTTAAAAATCTGAGGAACAAAGCAATGAAAAAGCCATGTGCGGTTTCCAAGAGGAGAGCAGGAAACATCACACTGTTGGGTTATGATGAAATAAATGCCAAAAAAAAAATCTAAATAACAATGCTTTAACCTTACAATTTTGGTAATTTTGCCTTATTCACTGAAGTAGACTTCTAATACAGCTTTCAGATTTCCTAATTTTACTTTCTTCATAAACCTTCTTTGTCTTTAAAAAGAGGAAAGGTCTTTGAGTGGATCCTTTTAATAATTTATTTCTGTGCTTCCCTGTTTTACTCAAATGTGTTTATTTTCCTTCTTTTTCCAGGATACTCCTTAGGCAAGGAGAACCCTAGAACTATTTTATTAAATTGCTATTCTTTAAAATGTAGTTTGTTTTCTAAGCATAAATCTGTATGTTACTATATCCATAATGCTTTCTGGAGGAAACTAAAAGAGTTTAGACTCCCTTGGTTACATCTGGCCTACCTGAGTCTGTTCTTTCTCTATGTACACATCAAAAAAATCCCAGACTGCAGAACTGGCAGCACAAGTATTCAATAGAACACTCTGGTAGGCTTGAAGAATGCTTACAGATGCAACTAATAACTGATAAGTTACTGCTATATTTGTTCCATAAATCAACGAAATCAAAACATTTGCAAATGTACAAAAAATATAATCTTCACCTAAAATGAGGTGATACATCTGAACATCTAAAAGGTATTTGGAGGATTTTTTCTTTTTTCTTTTTTCTTTTTTTTTCCTTCTTTTTCTTTTTCTTTTTTTTTTTTTTTGTGATGGATTATAGATTTTCATACCAAAAAAAAATTAAAATGCAGTGAATTTTATTCAAATATACATTATTTTCTTGGGAGCTATTTAGTATTTTAAAATACTTTTCAGTTTAAAATGTTTTGCAGACTTTATGATGCTATGCTTCCAATAAAAACTAATGCATGTACTCTCAATGATTGATAATGGTTTTGAAAGATAATGTATGGTGGCCTTAAGTTTTAGTGCTTATTAGGCTAACAATCCGGTAATATTTAATTTCTACCTATTTCCTCATGTAAATTCCCACTGCCAAAAAGACTTAAGAGTTTTAAAAGCAATCAAATATACCAATTTCTTTTTCATAAACACTTCTTCACCCACTTCCAGTGTCAGACTGATCCTGAAATAAGTCAGTGTCATGCAGCTTCATTTTAACTCCATGTCTTTTATTGTTTCATATATTCAAGCTGGGACAAGAACCTCAGAAATAATAATACCTCAAACAGGAACAAGTAACAAAGCTACTGCCACATCACCCCCATACAGGAAAGGTTTTTAAACACAAAAGGCAAATATACAATCGAGTTTTATATCCTGTTTATCACAGATTATTTCTGCTTCATTCGGCTATCTATCAGTGAACCCAGATTCCTGAATACAATGAAGTTATAGCTCATGTCTTCCAGAAATGGATCCAGATTCTAACAGAATCTTTTCCTAATGAATTACCAATCCAGTAATCCACACCAGGATGGCTGTTTTCAGTTAGTACATATGAGTTATTTTTCCCCTTAGTGTAATAAAATGACTAAAAAATTGATGTATCTTTGGCATCTGAAATTCTAATGCCCGTGTAGTTATACTATCATGTATACATCTTATAAGCAACTTTATCTGGTCTTTGGACATAAAATGTCAAAAAAAATCTGGGTTTCAAAATAATCCACCTTATAAAATGTCTTTCTTACTTAACCCTTGCTTTTCCCCATTTTTGAAATTTGGTTTGGTTTTGGTTTTGGTTTTGTTTTTTTTTACCAAGAAAGGAGATATCAGGATACATTTTCTATCAACTTGTGTTATCTTTTGGATATGTAACTCCATATAGCTTTTGACTTATGTGCATAACTGTAATGCACTTTTACAGAGAGTACATTTGTTGAATCAGATCCTTGCCTTCTTACGATGACAACTGTATTGAGCAACATTTTCTCTAACAGATTGTTTGGGACTCCCTTGCTTGACGGACCCCTAAGAAACTGCAAATAAAATAAAAAAAAAAAATTAAAACAATTACACAGCAAATGTTAGCCTGAAGCTCAATAGTGTGTGTAGCAGTCATTGAAAACAATTTTTCTGATTGATTATAAATTTTCTCTTTCAGGTATGACAGCTATGAGTTGGACAGTTAGATGGAAATTACACAAGGTTCAGTCATCCCACAGTAAAGTAAGATGTGCTTACTTCTACCCATGCATCTCTGTTTACAAATAGCCCATGTATTCTACTTTCACCCAGATTCCATATTATTAATTTTCCTCTTTTTGCATGGGAGGAGAAAAGCAAGTTTAACCTATGTGTCAAACTAGCCTACCTGCTTCCGCTCAAACTATTATGCTTCCCCCCACACACACTACATAAGTGTTAAATGTAATGAGCATTGCA
The DNA here is from genome assembly GCA_024336885.1 of Actenoides hombroni. NCBI lineage: Eukaryota > Metazoa > Chordata > Aves > Coraciiformes > Alcedinidae > Actenoides > Actenoides hombroni. The sequence goes on along the minus strand of WUAM01000431.1, from coordinate 130,713,044 downwards.
ATCCACATTTGAGAACTCCCTCTTCTCCCTGGATTTGCACATTACATTAAACTTTAGATTAATTTTCACACTCTAGTCAAATGACTATCATATTAAACTGTGGAAGCAAGGTGGAATTGCTCTAACATGAGAGATTTAGTAAAGCAACTTAACCAATCATATGTTATACAATATTCACCTCTGAAATAAGTTTCTCTTCCCTATATAGCATATAACGTTATGGTCAGGAAAATTCCCTGCAAAGTGAAAAATTTTAGGCTGGGGAGTGAGTTGGCACAGGCACCATACTTTGTTTTAGTCATTAAGACCTTAGCTAAAACATGAGTCAGCCCCACTCATACGCAGCTTAAAACTGTCGGTATGATTAGGCACGCTTTGGCAAGGAATGCCTAGTCAGACTGATCTGGGAATTCAGGCATAGAAACACTTAGAATGGAATTAATCTTGTACACCTTTAGGCACATAAAAGAAAGACATCAGAATCTGAACTAATTCCTCCAGCCTGTGTGAAGGAAAGAAGTAGGCACCTTCTGAAACATTTAATTGCACATATTTCAGATGTCTCTTGGGTGAGGTGAATCCCTTTAGAGGACACCAATGTGTCATATGACTCATATGACTTTGAAATGGATTTAAAGTTGTTAGCTGAGTCTAACTTTAGTTATTCTATGTTTTCCTTCTGTGTCTGACTGAGCTGATGCCTGAGCCAGGTACTCTGCTGCTTTGTCAGGTATGCCCACATGGGACCACCATTTATTTCCCAAAGTCCTTACTAGACCTGTAGGAACTCCAGCTCTGTATTGTGTATTGGCTTGACTACATCAGAACTTCCTGGGAATCCACTACAATGTTGCCAGAATAAAAATCCAGAATGCTATTGCCTAGAATAAGACAAAGCTTGTCCCGTTCTGCCACAGTTCCTTTCTAGATCTGAGCAAACATTAGTACTGATGTGCAGCCTGTATAGCTGATGTTTACTGCTACATTCTCATGATACAGGGATAAGTTCAAATGGCACATCAATATCAGCTGCTTTTTATAATGAGACAGTCACTAGTAATTATAAACCTAATTAAGCAGCAATTGATTTTCCAGGTACCCTGCAGCTAAACCTTTCTTTGATAGTCCTGATTGAGAATTTCTGGCCCTTTCTACATAAGAACAAGGACTTTATTTGCTACATGAAGCAGGAAGAATTTTAGGGGTTGATAGAAATGACTTGGAAGAGCTACCACAATTATATAAGGAAAACAGAGAGTTTGATATAATTTTGGATGCAGAAAACTATCATTTAGACTCACTAAATGTTGGAGAACAGAATCTGATACAGAGGCACGAGACATAATTGCTTCTTTTATGGGGCTGCTACATAACAATACAAATACTGCTGTGCAACTATTTAGTTTAAAATAAGCAGTTAGTAGAGAAAAAGTTAACATATATATACTGACAAGATGAGACTTTAGTGTATTAATGGATGGTTTCAGCTTATCAGGGTGCTGTGCCTAAATATTCGGGTGAACAACATAGTAGCAGTATAAGCTCCCAGCAAACACGTGAACATAGATATACAGGTGAATGGCACACTGATATCTTTAGAGCAAAGCCATTTAGAGGGTTTTTTTTTTCCTTTATGACCAAATCCACTTCAGTCTTCAAAATGCTAAGCAGGACTCTTTCTGGAACATTTAACTTTAGAGTGATTTGATCTAACACTTGGTCCTAGAATAAACTACCACATACTGTCAAAATTGAGATTTTCCTCAAAATAGTTTTTGTATCTATTTTCATTTAAAAAGCCATTTCATGTATCTCCTTCTTCACATTTTCTGCAGCAGCTGACTAGAGAGATAATTCTCTGCTTTATGCATATTTGACAATTGTTACCTAAAATATATCAATAGACCTGGAAGCAAGGACTAAACTATGATCTTTCCATCTGTTTGCTTTAGCTGCTAACCTACAAAGTCATCCTTTGGTTTCTTGAAGATGTTATTCTAGACAGTTCTTTTTCACTTCTACTTGGTTTTCATCCTATTCAGAGGGGGTTAACACTCTGCATAAACTATATTACTACCTCATCCAGACTTCTGGGTTTCATTCTGAAGACTGAGCTCATGTCTATAAAGAAATATTGAATCAATTTTAATCAAGTGATTTTTAGGAAACTTACAACAGAATTTTAGAAAAACTGAAAAGAACTGTTGTGAATTCTTCTTTCTGGAGTTCAGTTCTTGGCTTGAACCCATGAAGACATTCCTCACCTAGGTGATTATGAAATTGATTCAGAAACTACTATCTCCTAGACTTAGATAGTCTTTCCCTTCCTTAAACAGATTAGCTCGGTTTTTAAACAAGAGCAATTGTAAAACCCCTCATATGATCATTAACAAATGGGTTTAGGTATAAAATTAGTGTTGTGATCAACTGGTCTCCTTTGTGCAGATAGCAGAGCTGGTCTTGTGCCTAACATTTAAATGATCACATTTTTAGTGCCAAGAAATATAAAGTCTTATGGGCTTTTACTAATCAAACACCTAGACAAGAATTTTGTTGATCACTTTGTTACAACTTTGTAACTTCAGACAAAGGTGAAATTCACCTGGAATTTTAACATCACTGATTCAGCTTAGCAATGATCTTTTTTTTATACTTATTTTTATATACTTTTTTTGCTATAGCAACACTGGAGTTCTTGTATAAGACACCAGTCATTACTGAGTCTGGTCCTAAGTGGAGAAATGCACAGATCATGACATGGACTGAAAGAGCCAAACAAGGATGCTATTTACTTCTAAAGTAAAAAAAGTTACTAATAAGACTGGAGTGAAAAATAGATTTATGCTTATTTTTGTTTTAAGAAACAAATTGTAGAAAAGTATAAATGCTATCCCTCAGTGATTTTTTTCTTGCTTGACTACATTGAAACACCCCTCCCCAAACCAAAACCAAACAAAAAACAACCAACCAATGAACAAAAAAAACCCACAAAGGCACAATGTAAGTATTTTTGTTATTCTTTTTTTGTTTTCTCCAGTACCACTTTTAGGATTGCATCTTCTATATTAAATTTGCTGCTGAAATAAGCTATATTTTTAAAGGTATAGTAAAAGCCTTGTGATATAACTCTAATGCCTAATATTCTCCCTCATGTCCCTGTCGAGCAAAGACAAAGCTGTAGAAGTGGAAAAAACAAATCTCAATTCTTTTGACACCTTCTTTGGTATCCCCTTTACTTTTTCAAGTTCAGAATTATCATAGCTGATTTTCATGTGCTGGATATTAAACACTCTGAGAGTGCTTCTGTGTAAACTTTTACTTGGTCTCCAGCCCACTTCCATCCAGGGACTTTTGTGGCTTGTTTTCTTTTGTGTCATCTATTTCTTCCTTTTCAGATAAGAACAATAGCTCTGACACATTGTTATGAGCCTCAACTGTTCCCCAATTCAGGTTATGCCTTTTAATGAAATCACAGAGAAACAGATGAGAGAGCCAGAGAGTAAAAAAAAAATTAACTGAATAGCTACTAGAAAAGGACATTAAATGGAAAAGAGATTTGTAAACTGAGAAAATTCAATTCAGAACTTGTTAGACAGTTGTCTTTTTCAGGTAGGAAGTTGGGGATTAGTAGAAAGTTGGCAAAGAGGTAGAAGAACATTTCATACAGGAGAGTGGAAAGAACATGGAGAAATTGGAGGTATTTGGGGTTATGAATATACAGAAGAGAGTTTAAATAATCTCAAAGAAAGAGGTGAAATCAGGAAGCTGTTGGAAAGGCTAGGTGAGAAAAAGACACTGAGACTTTTCAGCATTATGACTACTTTACCTTATCAAAATGCACTCTTTTCTCTTCAGAGCACTGCAGAGTGGCCCCAAACACTTCTACAGAGACTAAACTAGATAAACATTTAATGTAATTGATCCTTGTCAGTCCTTTGAACAGTCAGCAGAAGTCTTTAATATGTACTGAGAAAAATATGACTTTAAATAAACTTTAATTACTATGTCTATTCAGCTTGTAGCTTTGTTATACTTGCAGTATCAGCTGTTCATAATGAAGACTTGCAGCCATGCAAACAAAGTGGTGTTGGCACTATTTTTCATAGAATTATAGAGTGGTTTTGTTGGAAGGGATCTTAAAGATCATCTAGTTCCAAACCCCATGCCATGGGTAGGGACACCTTCCACTAGACCATGTTGCTTAAGGCCCTGTCCAACCTGGACTGCAGCTCTTCCAGGGAGGGGGCATCCACAGCTTCCCTGGGCAACCTGTTCCAGTGTCTCACCACCCTCATAGTGAAGAATTTCTTCCTGATATCTAGTATAAATCTACCCTCATCCATCTTGAATCCATTATCCCTCATCCTATCATTACAAGCCCTTGTAAAAAGTCCGTCCCCAGCTTTCTTGTAGGCCCCTTTCAGGTACTGGAAGGTCACTATAGGATCTCCCTGGAGCCTTCTCTTCTCCAGGCTAAATAGCCCCAACTCTCGCAGCCTGTCCCTATAGGGGAGGTGCTCCAACCCTCTGATCATCTTTGTGGCCCTCCTCAGGATCCAGTCCAATAGTTTGATGTCCTTCTTGTGTTGAAGACCCCAGAACTGAACACAGTACTCCAAGTGGGGTCTCACAAGAGTGGAGTAGAGGGGGAGAATCACCTCCCTCAACCTGCTGGCCATGCATCTTTTTCTGCAGCCCAGGATATGGTTGTCCTTACAGGCTGCACTTGCACATTGCTGGCTCATATTGAGTTTTTTATCAACTGACTCCCCCAGGTCCTTCTCCTCAAGACTTCTCTCAAGCCATTCTCTGCCCAGCCTGTATTTGTGAATGAGATTGCCCTGAGGCAGGTGCAGGACCTTGCACTTAGCATTATTCTTCCAGGAATTACAGCTAAATTCTTGCAAATAATCAGTCTTTCATCAACCAGTTAAAATACTCATATTATTTCTTTTTATATGTATATTAAAAATAGTGTATATTTCTGACTCTGAAAACAGATGCAATTCAAAGTATGTCAGTATTTTTTCTGTTTCTTAATTTGTTTTGTGAAGGTGAATGCAAATCAAATCAAGCTGCTTCTTTTTTTTTTCCCAGCATTCCCACTATTATCTCTAACAGTGTCATATCTACATTCTGATCCTGATTTTGTAAGAATAACAGTAAAAAAAATCCCACTCCTTTGGTGGGATTCTCACACCATCCTCTGATGCATCTGGTGCTAGCCATTGTCTGAGGTAGGAATCTAACTGTGATTATAGGATGGCAATGTGTTTGTGCATGCATGAGTATAGAGGGTCAGCTCCTACAGTTATGAAATCCAATATGTAGGAACTCTAAAATTTTGCCTTCAAGTGTGGGATTTTTAGGCATATAAACTTAAGACATCTCTATTAACAATTTAGGCCTTAAAAACTTTATAATGCTACTTACTTTGTAATGATACACAGTACCTATGAAATTTTAGTGGGATATATGAATACTAATGTCAAGTAGTAAGTGTTTTGTTCATGTTTGCAATACTGTCTCTAGTTAATTAAATTTTCTGTTCCTTTGTTCTTGTGCTATGGAAATCATGAGAGTGATCATTTCTCCTGTGCCCCTCATAAATATAATTGATTGATTCTCCAAGCCTTACAGGCTCAGAGTGTTGTGGAGTGGTGATTTCTCTGTATCTAAATCTCTGTTTCTCTCTACATGTCTGACTTACTTGCATCCCTGCAACCCTAGGTTTACTTTCAATCATGACAAGGTGAAAATTAAATACAGTCCCTAGTTCCATTATATTTAAATTCTGAAACAGAATTTCACAAATAGTTACAGGCTATCCAGAAGCATGACTCTTGCTATGTGTATACAGTCATGCTTTAAGCATCTGAGCTTTAATTCTAGTCACTGTGGAGTCAAGCACCGTATATCTGTCCTCTGGCTCCACGTCTCAACACTGTCATGTTGAGATGGCTTATTATATTTTATTATCAATAGGTCACCACTATCTCTTATCTACATCCACATTAAAACATTGAAGACATCGAACAGATATGAAATTCTTTAAAATAATAAAACATTTGAGAGAAAAAACATAGTAGAGCTTGTAATATAGTATGGCACTAGTTTGTGAGGTACCATGGTATTCAAAAGCTCTCAGTGACTGTCATGGAGCATCAGACCTTCATGCTTCTGGCTCCAGAAGGAAGGAGGGGAGACTATTATGTGCATGTGCTTTTCCTGACCGCCTGTGCCAGCCACAGTGCTGAAGTATGATGGAAACACAATTAAAATGATAAAAATTAAAATTGTTTGCAAGTGTTTTAACTTACCACCAGCAGGAACCTCCACAGAACAATTCATCCTTTCTATTTCAGCTAGCAGACAAAGTGGGATGAATTAGCCTATGGGGGTGCTTTAATGACTAGATGGTGACTAGATATGACTACATGGTCAGATGACCCTCTTAGGCTAGATATCTAAGTTTTAGATGTTTTAAGGTAATTGGGTGAATCCAACACACTAATACACAGTTGAATAATGCAAAACGGGTAGGCATTCATATAGACTAATAGTGATGAAACTGACATAAAAGATGGAATAGAATAAAATTAAAAGAGAATATTAAATTCAGTTTTAGTTGTACTCTTTATTAAATTGTATTTGTCTTTTATCTTACATTTTAACAGATGCTTCCAAAGACAGATGATTATTTCTCTTACAAAAGGCAGCACATATCGCACCATTTTATAGTTACAGCATGAAAAAACAGTTTCCTATAAATATAGACTGTGGGAAATTATCCTTAGAACCAGTACCATATGAGGTAAATAATTAATAAGAATGCTAATTATTCATTAAATTTAGGAAAATTCTAGGAAAATATATAATATCTTATGTCTTTGAGTAATGCATTCTGTTCTCCCACACTTTGCATGGGGCTTTTATGAAATCCTGAGGTTTTATTAATTGAAGAAATCAAATAGCAGAGCTAATGTAATTTAGTAATGGTGAAAATACCACTTGAAATTCTTTTTTGAATACTAAATCACAAATAATTTAAGGTCTGTTGGCTTGAGTAAATGCGTATTAAGATGCTACATTTTAAAGTAACAGATGAGTTACTAATTTTCTGAAAAGCTGGAACTTTTATATTAGCAGAATATTATTATGTTAGTTTTATGGTTTTAATTAGAAAGATAGAAATGGTTTAAGTACATTAACTCTAGTCAAAGGTTACATACATTTCTAGGAATATTTTAAAATCACTTGCCGGTGTGATATCTGCTGCTATGTCATTTAAAAAATCAAGTGATGACTGTCTAGGGGGAGAAAGAACAAAAAGGCTGCAGGACAGTGAATACCGTAGGGACTAAGTACTACATTCATAAGTAGACCTCAGTGCTGCAAGGCTGACAAGAGTATGAAACACAGGCAGAATTAGGCCTTCTTGCACAACAGCAGAATCCAGAATGCTATTCATTCTTTCACCAGTGTTACTGAGTAGGAACTATAGTAATGCATCCCAAATAATGCTTGTTCCTTTATTTCCAGAGATATCTACTTTTCTATCATGATAGGTTGTTGATTGCTAATTTCACTGGAGATGTGGATCTATTTCCTGAGCCTCACTGAAAAATAAATAAGAAGTAATGATTCTTGTTCAAGTTGCAGTCTCTAGAAGAAGCTATGCAAACCTTGGTTTTGCAGGGGCACTCTGAAAAAGGTCTGGTGAATGGCCAGCATATTATATGCATGATACTGAGCTTTAACCAACTTGGCCAGGTTCGCTGGCAACAGATCTGTTGTCATAAATGCAGTACAAGAGGATTTGTTCACTCAAGAGTTGTTTTAAAGTTGGAAGTTTTATTTTTTTTTTAATTGGCAGATAAATTACTAGAAACCTTCACAGATGTCCTTTTCCTTGGTCCTTTCTCCTATATCATATGAATCTTTAACATAGGCCTAGCAACATCTGTACTTTAGGAAAAAGAAAAAATAAAATTAATCTCTTCAGAAGTGTTACAGTTAAAGCCAGTAGAGATGCTCCCATTAAAGCTAATCTGACTATGTTTTCAGTCATTTTTAATCCTGTTATACTAAACCTTATGAACAGAATTTGTTTGTGACAGCTACCTGCAGCACTTCAGATGGATTTTTGGTTGCTATTCTTTTAATAAGAAAATCAGACAAAATGTTCCTCTGTAAATCTGGAGACCATATCAACCTTCACAACATAAATTCTGTAAATCTTTCAGTCTTGTACTTGATTCAATAAAGGAAGTGGAATTTGTACCAGAACTGTGCTTTCTGTGTCTAATAAAATTCATGTGAAGTTTGTGATGCGAAAGAGTATTTGAAAAAATACAGGTTTCACATGAGAGCTAAGACTTTCAAGATTTCACTGATTAAAATATCAAAATTGTGCTACACTTATGTCAACTTGAGGAAAAGGATTTTTCATGCCACTCCATGCTTGGGGATGCCACCCTGTCTCTCCTTTGGTAAGATCCAATTCTCAAGGCAGAGAAGAGGAAGAGGTTTTAACAGAAAGCAGAGGACTGAAAGGGAAACACTCAGTGAAAAAGCACAGGACTGGAAATTGCCAAACTGTGATGTTAATGTCAACTGAGGAAGGAACCTTGCTCTGAAATAAGGAGTCTGAGGAGAACAAGCCCAAGACTTGCAGTGTGCAGCTGAGATAAGTAACCAGAAGTTCAAGACAGACTGGTAGTTCAGAATAGAGCCTTTATTGCAGTGTATGTGATATGATAATGATGTCACACTCCCTGCAAAGAGAGGATGGCAAGCTGTCAGGGTGAATAAGTACTAGGGAATGAAAGAATGACACTTGTATCAGCCTTTTTTTCCTGAAAAACTGAAATTGTATACTGAATAAGTAGGCAGAGGATGGTTAAGAGGAATAAACAGTGTCCTGATGAATTAACCTAGTTCCTACCTCTACTGCCAAACATCTGTGGCAGTATTTTAAGTCACTGAACGTAAAGTCCTAAAAGACTGGTCATTAATGATGTCTCCTTCGTTTTCTGCAGGCTTAACTTGGGGAAGGTTATCTTCACAACTGCTGAGAGCTCACAGCTGCAGTGTTGTCTGTAAGAATTGCTCTGAAAATAGAATATGCATTAATGTTAACTGTGTTAATAAGATTGATTTCAAATTGTGCTTCTTTGTGATTCCCCTCCATTTTATTTAACAAGATTGCCATCCTTTCCTCTTACTAAGATGCTCTGAAGAGTCCCATTAATATTTATGAAACATTCAGATACTGTAGTGATCACTGCCATAGAAAAGCTAAAAGGATATTTCATCATTACATTTTTTAATGGTGTGAGGCATATTAGCCAGAAGGCCACACTATAATCAAGGCAGGTGAAATAATACTGAATTTATTTAAGTGTGCTGAAAGTGTCAGTGGACCATGGAAAAACGGTATTAGAATGTAGGACAAAGAAAAGCACTAGTAAACATATATTTTGTGTTTCTTAATTATTTTTTTTTAGCATTTGACCTTATAACTTTCAAGTTATGTTAAGAATTCTTTTGTGCATAATATTATTGTGCATAATATTATTGTTATCAAGTGTGACTGGACACAGTCCATATTTATGCTAAAGGAGGAAACATTTGAATGCTATCTTGTTTAGTGTTTTTGTAATGACACAAGATGACGTCCAGAGCCCTCACCAGATTGACAGATTCTCAGCAGTTGACATACTAAGGGAGTGTCTGGAACACAGTATTTGGAACAATTTAGACTTGTATGATATTTGAATGCATCAGTGTCAGAGGGAAAACAAAAGCAAGTCCTTCCCCACAGGTAAAAAAAAAACCCAAAAAAACCCACCAGAAATGGTCATTACTCCTAGGGGATTGCAACGAATTATGAGATTGACGACAAGCCAAAACTGGAAATCTTTTTTAAACAATATTTAGGGAAATGGCCTACTCCTCTCCTATTCCTTTAAAAAATATGCATCAAAACAAAAATAAAACACTATAAAACTAGCAACAGGGTTTTTTTATGGTTTGTTTTTTTTCCCTTCAGAGAAACAGCCTTTTAAGGTCTCAAAGACTATCTTATCACTTATGAAATCAGATATTCTAGTTATAAGGAGATGTCAAAAATACAGAAAAAAGACTTAATGTTCATTTCACAAGATTGCAATGGAAAAGAACCAAAGCTTTTTTGTAATGGAGAACATAAGCTTATATAAACAACTGTAGGATGTGTAAAGGATCATGATAACGTCAGAGACTAAAGCGTGTGAGTCTGTGGGTGTCCCCCACCCAAAAGGGGTTAAAAAAGTCATCTTTCTCTGTTGATTGTGTTATATGCAATATGTCTGATAATGTATTAATCTGGAGTTTTAAAGCTTCAGTTAGCTACTTGATCCAAGAATACTTTTTTCTCCTTTTGTTACCTATCTTCACTTTGTAGCATGAGATGATAAGATACTGCAAAGCATCAGAGATTGGTCACAATTGGAGATAGGAAGTTAGGCATGTTCCTATAAGCAATAAAACCTCTTTTCACCTGTGTCACAATCCTTACATCACAAGTGCTGAAGTTAAGAAGGTATTTCCCATAGGTCAAATATTGGAATTTCTTTTATTATTTATTTCTTTTATTTTGCCAATCTCTTTTCAGTTGTGCCCTGTGATAGGACAAGAGGTAATAGTAGCAAGCTGAAACACAGGAAGTTCCACTTCAACATGAGGAAAAACTTCACTGTGAGAGTGACAGAGCACTGGAATAGGCTGCCCAGAGAGGTTGTAGAGTCTCCTTCTCTAGAGCCGCCTTTCAAGACCCCCCTGGGTCTGTTCCTGTGTGGACTGCCCTAGGTGTTCCTGTGCTGTCAGGGGGGTTGGACTCAACGATCTCCAGAGGTCCCTTCCAACCCCTACTGTTCTATGATTCTATGATTCTATGATTCTGTGATTATCTCCCTTTATTGGGTATATGGAGTCTTATTTCTAGAATTATTTAGGAACATTTCAGTTAGCATATTCTCTGAGTTTACATGTGTCTAAGCAATGGCAACATCTCTCTGGTAATGGTTACCTCTTTCTCTCTCTCTTTTTTGACCTTGTTTTAAAAAAACTTAAGACCTTAGTCTGCATGATGTGCTGTACTTCATGCATGGGCTGGGCGCCATGAGAAGAAGGTTCCACTTCAGATTCTGATGTATTTATGTAGTTGCCTGGACTTGTCTAATCTAGTTTTTTATGACCTCGCATGCTCTTATGCTGTGGAAATATGAATATAAACTTAAGTAATATTTTTAGGTTTCTGGATTAAAGAATCAGTGAGAATTCTCTATCCTTACTAGTCATTACTATGATTTTTTACTAGTGACAATATATTCTGTCATCACAGAAAGAGATGCATGTGCCAGTGTCCTGCTGCTCATGTTCAGTTCTCTTACAAACAGTAAGAGAAAGTTTGTCAAATTCAAATGTTTACAGCATGCTAGTTTATCACCATCTTGCAGGTTAAAAAGCCTCAACATCAACTGCTGCATTTTTCCCAACAGAAAACAGGTGTACATTGATTACTTCATCAGCAGGGAGACAGCGACTTAGGCTTCCACTTACAGTGTCATTACAGTGTAAACTAGCTGTTGAAAAATGGTGATAGGGTGATGTGCAGAGAACTAAAGATAAAGTTTCCAGGTGTCTACCCAGTCTGCAGTAGAAACTGGCAAAACTTTTACATTCCTTTGTACCATTTAACACTATATCACAATTAAAACTATTTTGGTTTCCTGAGTAATGGTGGGCGGGGGGGAACCCAACAACATTAAAAGTCAAAAAAATACAGGATGGGTGGTATCTCCTACCAACTTAAGGTTTGATCCAGACATGAGAAAAATATGTGTTTAATTTTTTTGCATGTGACTTTAAGGACATTGCTTCTGTGCTTAAAATTAAGCATGTGCTTATGGTCTGGCCTGGATCAGAGCCCAAGTCTTCAGTTTACTTACTGAAAAGAAACCACCAGCTTAAAGTTGATAAATCATATAAACATTCAGCAAGCTTTGTTTAACCATAAACATTTCATAACCTGATAAAAGCAAAGGAGTTATGATAAAATCAAAGGGAAACACAGTATTGATTAAATAGTTTTATGTATTTCTTCCTAACATGGAAATGTTCTTTGAAAATAATTAAATAACATAATACCCCCATTCACCAACATAAAATAATACTATGAGAGCATGAGTTATTGATTTTGCTACACCACTGTGCTTCTAAGCAGTAATGCAGTATGCATACTTGGGTTGCTCTGGGCAATTAATTTTGATTTTAGCTGTGATTATTTTCTGGTAGTTTTTATTTATTTATTTTATTT
>WUAM01000431.1:130679569-130700583 GCA_024336885.1 Actenoides hombroni | reverse complement strand
CCCTGGAGATATTCAAGGTGAGGTTGGACAAGGCTCTGAGCAGCCTGGTCTAGTTGAGGGTATCCCTGCTTACTGCACAGAGGCTGGACTAGATGACCTTCGGAGGTCCCTTCCAGCCCTAGCCATTCTATGATTCTGTGATTCTATGAAAAGAGTCTGGCCCCATCCTCTTGACCCCCACCCTTTAGCTATTGATGAGCATTGATCAGATCCCCTCTCAGTCTTCTCTTCTCCAGGCTAAACAGCCCCAAGGCTCTCAGCCTTTCCTTGGCACAGAGATGCTTCAGTCCCCTCATCATCTTTATAGCCTCTGCTGGACTCTCTCCAGTAGTTCCTTGTCTGTCTTGAACTGGCTAGCCCAGAACTGGACCCAGTGCTCCTGAGGAGGCCACCTTAGTGCAGAGTAGAGGGGGAACCTCCCTCGATCTGCTGGCCCCACTCTTCTTCATGCACCCCAGGAGACCATTGGCCTTTTTGGCACAAAGGCCCATTGCTGGCTCCTAGTGAACTTGTTGTCCCCTGGCACTCCCAGGTCCTTCTCTGTGGAGCTGCTTTCCAGCAGGTCTCCCCCTCACCTGTACTGATGCAGGGGGTTATTCCTACCCCGGTGCAGGATGCTACACTTGCCCTTGTTGAACTTAAAATATATTTAATGACTGCTGTTTGTTTCACTTTACCTGTCCCAAATTTGAGCTACTGGTTTTTCTTTGGCTTGTTATCCTTCCTGTTTTCTTGCATCCATTTTTGCTAAGGCACCAGTCCTGCAGCAAATAGATTAGCTTGATGGTGTGGAATCAGGGGTGAAGAATCAGTCTCTCCTGTAGCTTGTTTGACTTCAAGCGTGAAACTATAAAAATGTTTGGTATAGCTCACACTGTCATCATTTTCCCTACCAGAAGCTGATTAATATGCTGATAAGATGCTGTGATTCATGAACTCTCAGCAGATTGACTCTGTATTCATTGTAGCTATTATTAAATAATAAATGATAATAAAATCCGAAAGCCCAAAGATGTGAAGCTGGTTAGTTAGTCTCCAAGGAGTTTGTGTCACGCCGCTCTAGTAACCAATGCTTCCCAGGTCCTGCTGCAGCAGCAACTTGCTCAGGAGCTCCCATGCTCAGAAGAAACATTCTCCAGCTTGAGTTTTTGCTGATAGAAGCCCTTGGTTTGCTTTCAACAAAAAACTCTGCTCAGGCTTTATGTGATGTGAAGCAATATTTCTGTTCCCCCTCACTATTATTGAAGGTAAAGGAAAAATGTTTTTATTGCCTAGGTTATTTGAATTTTTAAAAGGAACAGGACAAGTTTTGTTTTTCTAGTTTTTCACTCTTTATCCGTTCAGAAAAATCACCAAACTATATGGATATATTCCTTTCTGTTCCTTCTTTGACCACAGATTACTGATGATACTCTTCCACGTGGTTGTCCCCCTCCACTTTTTCCCCCACTTAACCTTCCACTTGCTCCCTGTCAAATATCTATACTTGTATTTCAAACTCCTGTACTGGTCCTAAATTGGTGCTGTGGAAGTGCCAGTACTTTAGCATCTGATGCACAGACCATTTGACCCTGTCTGGAGCCTCTCCTGATCACCTAGATTCAGAATTGTTTAACCCAATTTTAGGTATGTACAGTGTGGATGTGAGTGATAACGAAGATGATTAGGTGTCTGGAGCACCTCCCCTATGAGGACAGGATGTAAGAGCTGGGGTTGTTCAGCCTGGAGAAGAGAAGGCTCTGGGAAACCTTCTTGTGGCCTTCCAGTACTTAAAGGGGGCCTACAGGAAAGATGGTGAGGGACACTTTATCAGGGAGGGTAGTGATAGGATGAGAGGTAATGGTTTTAAACTGAAAGAGCAACCTGATCAAGATGTCCCTGAAGACGTCCCTGACCATGACATGAGAATTGGAACTAGATGATCTTTAAGGTCCCTTCCAACCCGAAACACTCTATTATTCTGTGATCCCCTGAACTGCTTTAATGATAAGGGGCAAGAAAAGAGCATCTCCTGTGTGGTCTGTTTAACTTCATGAGCCACTGGATTGTGTCCTAAAAGTGTTCATTTCTCCCTGATACTGAAAAGTGTATTAATGACTGACTCAGATGTAGACGTCTACACAAAACGATCTTTGTTTGGTCTTGAGTCTCATCTCTGGGGTTTGTGTCCAAATTATTTACTGCAGGTCTTCTAAAAGGGTAAAATCCATTTTAAAGAGATTCTATCTCAGGCAGGTTATGTGCCTGGTTCCTGGGTGGCGTAGGAAAGGCAAATGTATATACAGAGGTGTTGGGCAAAGAAAGATGGTTATTCTTTTTCTAGGGTGATACTCCCACCACATGTAAAATGTGGACACCTTGCCCACTGAAGGCCAGCTGGGCTGGTTGTTTCTCAAACACAAGTTTTTCATCTCTCACCTAATCTCTGCAGCTCATGTCCATCACTTCAGTCTGGCCTCAAGGCCACCAGAACAAGGTTGTTTGAACCAGTGAGGATGCTTGGTTCAAAGCCATGTAGATCACCAGTATTCCCACCTCTTTGGTCTTGCCGAGGAAGGAGTCAGGGATATGCAGCTTGGTGGCAACCAGGGACAGCAGGGCAGAAAGCAACTTCAAGGACTCCTCAAGAAGAAGTGTCCCACCCTCATAAAGGTCATAGAGAAAACAACTGAGTCTTTATTTCTTTCAGGAACCAGTAGATCACCGAGTACAAATGTGAGCTGCTGTCATCAAGAAGCTTTTATTTGGTAGCATTATTCAAATGACCTAATCCTAATTTTGATAAACAAAAACCTGTGTTTCAGTATTCTAATATCTAATGCACTTCTACTGTTGATAGTCAGCCACAAGCAGCCTCACTGCAACTGCAGGTCTGTAAGGAGTTCACTTCTCTAGGCATGCTGCTTGGTGGGTGCTACTGCAGAATCTTTATCTCCAACCTGCCACTCACAAAGGATTTCCCCAGAAATGTCTTTGGGTCAGTTAATCCTCATAGGAGGCAGTGCCTTAAATCACCCTTAAATCCAACCAGGTACAGGTTGCCAACTTCCTGATCTTCCACCTCCATTGCAGATAAGGCTTGGGAATTCCGGTGACAGTATCTGAG
Organism: Actenoides hombroni; assembly: GCA_024336885.1. Taxonomy (NCBI): domain Eukaryota; kingdom Metazoa; phylum Chordata; class Aves; order Coraciiformes; family Alcedinidae; genus Actenoides; species Actenoides hombroni. Next base: position 130,697,477 of record WUAM01000431.1, on the reverse strand, counting down.
GGTGGATACCCTCATTTCCTCTCCCAGGGTTTTTCCCGGTCCCCAGCCTTCCCATGTCTTTATCACAGGAATTCCCTTCTCTCTTTGGCTAATCAACCTTGTCTCTTTTACTCAATTACTTTTCCTCTTTTGCTAATGATTTGTATGCATCATGAATTCAGTTTTTTTGCCGTGGATGTTCTGCTGCTTCTCCTCTTTTTTTTTTTTTTTTTTGTCTTGGAGAGGGCTAGAAGGTAGCACCCTTCATCACCCCTTTCCCTGGCTTTTGGGGAGAGATTATCAGGCAAGCCCCCCTGCTGCATTTCTGATCCTTCTCCTTCTTGAACTTCTTGTTCCCTGTAGTCTTTTGCTCCATCCCAGATATTTTTCCTTCTCCCTTGCAGCCTGTCAGCCTGGCCCAGCTGGCAAACACCTGCAGAAGTCCGGGAGAGCTGGACTCATTTTTCCAGGAGGAACCTGATGTCTTTTAATAAAAGGTCTTTGTGCAGCTGCATTCTGTTTAGTTGCATTTCCAAAATGGATTAGCTGCCCAGAGGCATTTTTAAAGAGCCTCTTCGGCACATGAATGTGAAATAAATATTCAAGGGTAGCTGCTTGGCAAGTTTTATCCTGCATGAGATTCACCAAAGTATTTTGGGGAAGCAGAGGAGTAGTCTAAAGCAAGGAAGACTTTGAATCACGCTTTCAATTAATCTGTGATGTTGATGCAAGATCCTGTATGTTCTTCAAAGAATAAATGTGTCTTCTTAATCTTAAAGCATAAAATAGTCCTATTTCTTATGATGTAAGGAGTAGTCCTGGCTCAAAGCTTTATCATTTGTGTGTAGAAAAACGTGGTGTCTCCCTGTGTCACTTGTCAACCTTTTTTTTACACTGTCTGCAAGGTCTGGGTTCATTTGCTTTCCAATTTAATTGATTTTCCTGCTTCTTCAAGTGGCAATCTCTCCATGGGATTATTGAGAGCATTGAGAAGGATTTATGACAGTAATGTAATTTTAATTAACAGTATAATGCACGTGTGTGGTTCTAGTTACTAGTTGTTGTGATAGAGAATAGGTGTGGCTGGAAGGTAAATAGGCGAGTCAACATAGTAGTTACAATTTTTTTACGTTCATGGAAATGCATCAATTTTTATTATAGAATCACAGAATTGTTTTGATTGGAAGAGACCTGTAAAAGCATCAAGCCCAAGCGTTAACCCAACACTGCCAGGTCACCACTAAACCACATCCCTCAGCACCACAGCTCCATGGCTTTGAAACCCCTCCAGGAATGGGGACTCTACCAGTACCCTGGGCAGACTGGGACAGGCCTTGACAACCCTTGTGGGGAAGAACTTTTTCCTCATGTCCAACCTAAACTTCCCTTGGTGCAACTTGAGGCCATTTCCTCTTGTCCTATCCCTTTTCCTGTGGAAGAAGACACTGACCCCCACCTGGCTCTAACCTCCTTTCAGGGAGTTGTGGAGAGCAAGAAGATCTCCCCTGAGCCTCCTTTTCTCCAGAATAAACACCCCATTTCCCACAGCTGCTCCTCATAAGACTTGTGCTCTATTCTTGTGTGTCTGAAATCTTGGTCTTTTGGAGGGGTTCCCAAAAGGGTTAAAGATTTGTGCTAGCTGATGCCTTTACTTTTGTGAGCCATACTGGCAGGCTGCACAAGTCTGGAGCAAAAATTGTACAGATATCAGAGTCTAATTCTGTCTAAATCTTTGTAGAAAAGTGAACAGAAATGTAGTGAACTAGAAGGTAGATTTAGATTATGGAGGTCCCCTCCAACCCAAACCATTCTGCGATACTGTGGTTCTGTGATTCAAAGCCATTGCTCTGGGCTCTAGGTTGACCAGCTCCGCTTGCTGAGAATGAGCTTCCTCTAGGACCCTCCACAGCTCTACTACAGTCATGAGTGAGCCTTGCTCCATCCTTTTCGGACATCAAAAGCTCCAGTGCTTCCTCTAACATGTCAAACTCTCCCACCTGAGTTTTGGGTTCCCTATGTAGAATGTCTGCATGCTCCATGCATCCCTGAGCTGGACTTTTTGCTATACTCCCAAGTTGCAAACTCCCAAGTTTTGTCATTTTTTTTCCCGTAAGGTGAAACTACAACATTTGTGTGGACATAATGATTAACAGAGGGAATTGGCATCATCTGCCCTCTTGTCCCTGGTTTTGTTGGCAGGAAAGAAGATGTGGGATTCTCACGTGTGCGTTTCCATCCTAATCTGTATAATTTGTATTTGTTCTTGAACCTCAGCCACAACTGCACATGTGAGGACTGACCTGATTTACACTTAACTGTTCATTTAATTTACTGGCGTGTGGAAAGCTGGTGGCCTCCAATTTATAGAAAACAGAATGATGTTCCAACAGGATTTTTACAGTTGGCTTTTAATCCCCCCCTTTGCATAGTCTCTGTGGGACAAAGATAATTCTGGGCTTGATTTCAGCCTTTCTCATTAACTTAAAATGAAAACTTTTACCGTATTATCATCTGGAAAGGTTGGGCCTTTGACAACAGATTGGTTCTTTGGCCAAGAAAACCAAGTTCTTTCAGAGCTGCTGTGTGTGAAGAGGATAAACTTGACTGGTTTTCCTTTCTTTTTGGTATTCCTCAGCACATTTGTGGGGAGCACCGAGGAACGCAAGGCAGCCGGCTTTGATGCTTTGACGCAGGCAGTGTTGGGGTGCTCTCCTCCTTCCTTTCCCTTCCACTTGCAAGATCTGCGTGCGTGGCTATCCCTTCCATTGATTGGGAAATGCCCTTTCTGGTTTTAATTAGGTGATCCATTGCTTACCGGTTTTGTAAAACAGGCATTTTAAACTGTGTTCAGGGTGTTGAATTGATTTCAGGGTGATTAAAAATGTATGAAGTGGGTACAGTGAATATTTTTCCCCTAGCATTTCTTCATGTTTATTAATTGGCGTGTATAGAGCGGACAGGAAAATCACACTTGACTGGGAGAAGAATGAGCTCTGACTTGTGTAGACTCTTGTTATTTTTATGTTTAAATATATAATTTTTGTACAGGAATACTTCCAAAAAACTTGTTGAATTTCCCAGTGTTGGAAGCTGTTTGAGTTTGTGTTGTGGTTGATCAATGATGGCTAAATTCACCATCTTTGTAATAAATTAACATACAGACTATCTCAAAGTCATAAAAAGCATAAAATCCTTAAGGAAAAAAGGGACAAGTTTTCTTGTTTGGGGAGTGAGGGGAGAAGAAAGCAGAGAGGATTGGGGTGAGATTTGGGTTATTTATGAGTGTACTGTAGGCTGTGTTTGGGTGGTTCTGCTGACAGCACCACTGTTGGACAGTGGGCACAGAGGTCGCCTCAGTGCCCTCACCTGCGGATGGATGCAGGTTGCTGTGCAAAATAGGTCTCGGTGGACAGAAGTGTTCGTGACATATACCTGTGCTTCCAGTCAAAAGGTGAAGCTCTACAGAGAGATTAGGCCAGGCTGGATCAATGGTCTGAGGCCAGTGGGATGAGGTTCAGCAAGGCCAAGGGCCAGGTCCTGCCTTTGGATCACAACAACCCCCTGCAACACTCCAGGCTGGGGGAAAAATGGTTGCAAAGTGCCCATCAAAAAAGGACCTGGGGGTGTTGGTCAACAGGCAGCTGAAGATGAGTCAGCATGTACCCAGGGGGCCAAGAAGGCCACCAGCATCCTGGCTTGGATCAGCACTAGTGTGGCCAGCAGGACTAGGGCAGGGATCGTCCCCTTGGAATGGGCATGGGGGAGACTGCATCTCAAATCCTGGGTTCATTTTTGGGCCTGACTCCAAGAAGGACGTTGAGGGGCTGGAAGATGTTGAGGGAAGGGCAATGAAGCTGGGGAAGGGTCTAGAGCACAAGTCTGGTGAGGAGCAGCTGAGAGACCTGGGGTTGTTGAGCCTGGAGAAAAGGAGGCTCAGGGGAGACCTTCTCACTCTCAACAACTCCCTGAAAGGAGGTTGGAGCGAGGTGACGGACATTCTCTTCTTCCAAGGAACAAGCAACAGGACAAGAAGAAGTGGCCTCAAGTTTTGCCAGGGGAGGTTTAGTTTGGACATGAGAAATAATTTCTTCTCTACAAGGGTTTTCAGGGCCTTTTGAAGTCTGCCCAGGGCAGTGGTGGAGTCCCCATCCCTGGAGAGATTGGAAAGCCTTGGAGCTGTGGTGCTGAGGGACATGGTTTAGTGGTGACCTGGCAGTGTTGGGTTAACGGTTGGACTTGATGATCTTAGAGATCTTTTCCAACCAGAACGATGCTATGATTCTATGAAAAGCCTTCTTTCTTTCTTTTTAGTGTTAGAAATTGAGGCATAGTAAAGCTCCTTTGAACAAAAGAATTCATATCATCTCATTACAGATATTTGTTGGCTCATCTGGTTTGGAGATTGATTGCAATTACGTCAGCCTTTCAAGGAGTTTCACTGAAACTCAGGGAACATCCTTGACCCCTTGTTTTGTAACTGTTTGCCTAAGGTTTTACACACTTTTGAGGTTCTCTGTGTTGTAAATAAACAGAATAGTCTCAGATCTTAAAAGCAAATAAAACTCATAGAATGGTTTGGGTTGGAAGAGACCTTAAAGATCATCTAGTTCCAGACGCCCTACCATGAGCAGGGACACCTCCCACTAGTCCAGGTTGCTCCAAGCCCCGTCCAACCTGGCCTTGAACACTTCCAGGGATGGGGCATCCACAGCTTCTCTGGATGACCTGTCCCAGTGTCTCACCATTCTCACAGTGAGTAATTTCTTCCTAATATCTAATCTAAATCTCCCCTTTTTCAGTTTACGTAACTCATGTTGTGTTTTCCTGAATGACCCCATTGTGTGCTTTTTAATCCTATGTGCTTGGTGAATATGTGGAACTGGTTTATGCTCTGCCTCGTTTCTTGGCTAAAATATTGATTTTGTTTTTCCCTGTAGTGGACTAGAAGTAAAAAGATTAAATGCCTAGGGCTGAGGAGAGCTGGAGAAAATGTGTATAAGGCAGAGAAAGAAATAAAAAAAAAACTCAAACAGAAATCAGAGGTGGAAACAAAGATATGGCCTTGGAAATGTGTTTTGAAGGGGAAAGTACTCGATTTAAAGAAAACAAAAGGTGAACAGAGAGTTTTCTTGTGTTTTGGTTACTTTTGTAGAGTATTGGCACATAATCTGAAATTCTTTGCTCGCTTGGGGAGGAAATAAGCTATATTCTCAAGCATGAACCCTACCAATGTTCTGTCTTAAAGAACATGGTATAGACAAATCCTAACCAGTGACTTGGGATTTGAGAATGTATATTCAGTATTAATATTGGTGAATGTAATTTTTTTCTTCCTCTTTTTCCTAGTCTTTGTATATAAAAGAGTGAAACTCATTTTTCGTGGCTTTGTGAATTAGAGTCACAAAGGTGATTAAAGGAGTGGAACATCTCTCTTATGAGGAAAGACTGAGGGAGCTGGGGCTCTTTAGCTTGGAGAAAAGGAGACTGAGGGGTGACCTCATCAATGTTTATAAATATATAAAGGGTGAGTGCCAGGAGGATGGAGCCAGGCTCTTCTCGGTGATGCCTGATGATAGGACAAGGGGCAATGGGTGGAAGCTGAGGCATAGGAAGTTTCATGTAAACATGAGGAGGAATTTTTTCACTGTGAGGGTGACAGAACACTGGAACAGGCTTCCCAAGGGGACTGTGAAGTCTCCCTCTCTGAAGATATTCAAAACCTGCCTGGATGCGTTCCTGTGTGATCTGGTATAGGTGATCCTGCTCTGGCAGGGGGTTTGGACTAGATGATCTTTCGAGGTCCCTTCCAGCCCTTGACATTCTGTGATTCTGTGTGATTCTGTGATCTCTGCTCTAGGCAGAAATATTTGTTAGTTGCAAAAATATGCAAAATTGATTTTTTACAGGACAAAACTTACTGAAGAGTGAGGAGTTTTTGCCTGTCTTTCTACCCTTAACATCTCCTGATCCTTCACCTATGCTATAGAGAGATGTACTGTGATAATACAGTGGGAAAGTGCCTCATATAGTTTCCTAACTGCATCATAAAGACATACATCACTGTTTAAGAAGAATTGGAGGATTGCTTGTAGCAGACAAAATGTTTGAAGTTTGAAGTTCTATAAGCTACTCAAACCTTTAACAATTTTTTAGATGCTAATTACTTGCTTTCTTGTTTCCAAATAAAGATCTTTTGATTTTGTCTGATCTGCATAGAAGAGGTTTTCTGTGGCTATCTGGAAAGGTCTAAAGAAGCACAAAACGATATTCTTCTAGAGTACATCTCAGAAAAATCTTGATTAAACATGTGGAATTGCATAGGAAGGGAACAGAACAATTATCATTTTGGCTTTCCTGAAACAATATGTGAATTTTGATTAAATGGCTTGATTGAAAAACATTGGAGCAGAAAATTGGGGTGGGGGATTACTAAGTGGGGGGACTATATTTACAACCAGTTGTGTCTTTCCCTTCTTGCAGGAGCTGAGAAATTGGAGACCTCAGCCAAAGTGAGTGTTCCCTGAGGGTTGTTGTAAGATGGCCTCTCTGGGAATGTTTGCTCTTGGAACTGCAATCTGTCAGTACGTGAGGTGTAGTTCAGATGTTTATGACACAAGTGAGACTCTTTAATACTACTTATTCTCTGTTACAGATGTGTTTTTAACTACAACATCCCCAAGAGCTAAGGAATCCTTAGCTGAATGCAATCTTTCTGCATTGTTACAAGAATCATTGGGAAAATTCAATTTTTCATTGCCCACCCAGGGAACAGCATATCACTGACAGGAGAGATTGAGAAGCAGACGTCTCTCCTCAACACTTCATTTGTAGTTAGGATATTTTCCTGAGATATGGGATTAAGCACAATATTATGTCATCTCCAAAAGAGTTTTAATCCCTAAACAAATGGTTATAATTATCAGCTTCCTCACCTGTAAATTTCTGAATAAAACCACTTTTTTTTCCTTTGGTATTAAAAAAATAAATAAATTGGAGTAAAATAACCCCCTATTTTAATTGACTGAAATATATTTTATCACATTTTTTTTTTAAATAAGCATAATTTTCATTCAGCCTCAGCTGTTTTCTTCCAGATTTATTGTTAGCAACTGAGATAAGATAGAGAATGACTCATTGAAGGAACAACTGAAGTCCTTATCAACTCTATTTTCATCAGGAAAAAATAAATAAATTATCTGTTCAAGTGGTTCTTCAGAGACACCCAGAAACCTTAACAGAAAGACTTGTGTTTAAGCATTGCATAGCTTGGAAGTTCATGAAATGTTTCTATATTCTTTCTTGAATTAGCAAGTTAGATATGTTTAATGTTGTGCTGCTTTGTCAACTCACCATTTCTGAAATAAATTCAAAAATCAATGCAAATCAAATATATATAATATATGGCCTGTTTTTAGTTAATATTGGGGTTTTGTTCTGTATTACATTCTGACTGTCTGCTACCAATGGCAGGAATTTTGTGTAAGTACCAAGAGGCCTATGAAACATTATCACTTTACATTTAACTTGTATGAAATATCCATTTTTATTCTTTCTATGTCAGATGTGTTTCAATGTCTCTTTCTCATCACAATCTCCATCTGGAGACTAAGTTATAATATTACTTAGGGTATTTTGATGCTCTTTTATTTTGTTTTTGGGTGGGGTTTTTTCTAGTTTCATTTTAAAATACAGTACTTACTGGAAGAGCAAATTAGAATATTACTATCTACTTAATAAATAGAATAGTAGCCTGACTATTCCAAATAATCTTTTTTAGATACTTCATTTTGAATGTTTTTCATTTTTATACATTGCTTTAGTGAATAGTACATCTAATAGGAAAGAGAGAAGTCAGTGAGTAAAGTACTGTATTAAAAAAAAATCATAAATATGTAATCAAAGACACTTAGCTACAGTCTCTAGGCTTGTTATTTCTATTCTCAGATTATTTTAAAAGAACCTCAAAATGCTTTTTTGTCCTGATTCTTGAGAATCAAAACAGCTGGGAACTTTCTTGCATGTTATAACATATTGCATATTTCCTGAAATGAGACTGGATGATCACTATCATTTTTGCACATTATATCAGTCTCTCTGTGTATTGGAATTCCAAAATGCAGAAGTATAGGGAGATACAGAAGATACTGAATTCAGTTTAATATACTTTACCTTATGAACATCTGCAGCCCAGAACACTACCTTTAAAATGGCATAAATTCTATTTATTTAAAATAATTATTACACATAAATTAAATTAAAGCATATTATCGGTTTGTGCAAGCTCATCTAGCTTGAAGGTGGCAATTAGTACCTACTTAAAGTATAATAACAGGTAATAATATCATGACAGTTATGTGTGTCAGAATTGCCAGCTTAAAAATAGACAGGCGTGCAGGTTTTAAGATGTCAAATGAAGCATTAAAATAGCTATTTAAACTTGATATTCTAATCATTCTGATCTTCAGCTACAGTGAATCAAACATTTTACCTCAGGCAAATTTCAGTAGGAATCATAAGCTGCTAATGGCCATGTTTTTTGCCCAGCTCTGAAATATCAAGCTGAAGACTATATTTGCATATAAAAACTCTCTGTGATGAAAATTGCTAAAAACAGTGAAAAAATCTTAGACTTATCAGCTCCTGTGAATTTTAATTGGCTTTTTAAGGCTAAAAATATGAGAAAGTCTGTGGTAAGAGATACTATTTGAAAATGATAAATACTGAAAAGATATAGCTGACATGAGGAAGCAAGAATAGTTACTGTAATTGGATACCAGGTCATGAATGAGAAAAAAAGATGGAAAAGATTAAATACGTCACAGAGAAAAAATGAGACCTGCAAGAAAGAAGGAGAGTATAAATGTGAAAAGGAGATTGGATTACTGCAACCTGTCTTGGAAGGCTTAAATAGCAGAACCGGAGAGCTGCTCCTCTCAGGGTGACATGTTCTCTTAATAAACTCATCAGTTCCTCTCTTCCCTCCAACTCTTTTATTTTCCCCAGTAAGCCACCAAGAAGCAAGCAAAACATGCACAAAATTAAAAACAAAATAAAAATTAAATAATTTCTAATAACTGGGAGGAGTAGCGTAATAAGAAGACTGATGATATGGTGGAGGAAAGAAGCAATACTAAATGTGATACCACTAAAACTTGCATAGGTTCATTAGGAAGCAGCAATTTTAACAGTCATCACCACTGCTGGCTTCATCCATATTAGCCACATGTATGGCTAACATACATATAATAGCCATATGTAAAGCCAAAGCACCTGGCCAAGGTCCTTTGCGTCCTTGAAGTGTAGTATGTAGCATGAAACTGACTGGTAGTATCTTGGCAGTGTCCTGAACAGGGCAGGGTCAGGTCTCTTTGTGAGATGTGTGAGATGACTGTTTTGGGGAACAGATGAGAATTCAGCCATGTGATGCTGAACCATGCTGCCTGTTTTATCTCTGCTCCAGAGGAGAAGGTTTGGCTCATTTTACTGAGAGGTTGGGAGATGGAAAGTAACTCACTCCAAGCTCCCAATCAGGCTTAGTACTTTGTAACTTGAAAGAGAAATTTACACAGCTTCATACATTGTTGTCCAGGACTTTGAAAACTGTTTGCTTTGCCACTGTGGAAACAGGTGTTACATTTAGTTAGACGTTTGGCTTTTTTGGGCGATTGGATTTGTGGTTGGTTGGTTGGGTTTTTTTGTATGTGTGTATGGTTTTTTGTTTGTTCATTTGTGGTTTTATTTGTTTGCTTTGTTTCATGGTTTGTAGGGGTTTTTTTGAGCGCGTTGGGTTTGTGTTTTCTTTGGTTGGTTTGGGGTTTTTTTGTGGTTTTTTGTTTGGTTGCTTTTCGTTGTTGTTGGTTTGTTTGTTTATTTGTTTATTTTTTTTTGAGAAGAGAAAATTAGAGATGTTAATAACTGTAAAGGTGGATACTGCTCCTGGATTTTATGTGCTTCTGCTTAGATTAGATCTGAGCAGAATCTGGTCTCCCTGTTTATGCTGGGATCAGGGTCATACTCTTCAAAGTAGAATCTTTCTCTTAAACAAATCCCTGATTTTGTGCTACTTTCCCAAGTCAAGTCTGTACCCATCTGTAGTCACATTTCAGTATGCCACTCCTTGACTTTCACACCATTTCATGTAAAAACACCGTTCCAAGCAACTTGTTAATAGTTATTAACATATCATAACCTGATACCAAGATCCTTTTTCAGAGGCTAATGGCTCTCTAGGATGCACCATAACAGTCTTTTCTTGATATATACAAATGAATGGGCTCCTTTCATGCATCACTGAGCTTCTATTTCTGTGTAAATGCCCAAACTGATTTTGGATTATTTATTTATTTATTTATTTATTTATTTTGCCTACTCAGCATTTCATGTTGCTACTGAGTATATGAAAATGATGAATATCCATATGACTAGCTCACTGAAAATGTTTCTGCAGAAAATTGTCCTTGAGTCACATGGCATTTTGTAATAGGAAAAAACAAATAATTTTTATGATTAATCATGTCAAAAGCAGAAGTTGATTTTTACATGTTTATTCATAAGCTACAGCAAAAAGGATTAAATCTGAGAATTTTGAACTGTGAATATATGTTTATGGGAAATACGTATCAGAACTTACAGGTGCTGATTTGAAAGGAACTGAGCTAGATATTTGGGAGTTGCCCTGATTTGAAGCTGAGGTGTATATTTTGTGTAAAAGTTAGAAAATGAAAACAAAGAAAGTGCTAGTACAGTGACAGTGCTTTGGGATAAAGAGACATGTTTTGTAAAAAATGTTGTGTCTGTCTTTTCTGCATTGGCAACAATTTATAAAGATTATTACAAATAAATGAAAAAGTTGAAGTACCAGGAAATGGCATGATATTTTTTTATAGTAGGGAAAAAGTGCTTACTGGTGTTTTTAAGAAACGGTAATACTTTGACATTTCGAAAAACTGTTGCATAGTCTGAAACGAAACAAATATGCTGTCTGCCCAACTGCATTTTGGGGTAGGGTATTTTGACTATTAAAGCAGATAAGATAAATATAATACACATACAATTGAAATGTGAAAAAGAAAAAAAAAGTGAAAAGGATTGTAGTGCTTAAGGTCAGAAAAGATAAAACTAAAACTTGTTTGCATTCTGATGACAAGTTCTTTGACCAAATAATCTTGTTGCTGACAATATCTACAGCAAACTGCACAACACAAGTTTCTCAGAAAATTGGCTATTAACATTGGTTTATTAAAAGAGGAAATTAAATATTACATGTAATGCTGAAATTTCTGTTACATTTCTCAACAAGTAATTTATGACTCTTATTAATGTGTATACATATGAGACGTAGAAAACTACTAGAAAGGACAAAGTAATCTCAAAACCTTCAGGTAAAATACTGAATCACAGTTCAGAACAGGATTTGAGGTGATGTGATAAATGGAAGAAAAAGGTTTTTTAGGATCAGTAGGATGTTTGCCAAGGACCGGTTGCCCTGAACATGGGAAAACTCTAGCAAATTCAGTGCACATGGAACAAGTGAACTATAAGTGACACTAAAAGACCTTAGTCTCTGACCTCAGCATCCCCTAGGACCTCCCCACTGCTGCCTCATGGTCCTGGATCCCCATTTCAGCACAGCACAGGGTTGCATGTCCCTGCCTCAGAAATGCTGCAAAAACTCCAGCCATGTCTCCTGGAAGGACCTCATTCCTATGTTACAGGTAGTCCTGTCCTCTGCAAACCTGATCTGTGGGCAGGATGTCCTGGCTGGACCCTGGAGCCCACTGATTACCTCACTGTCTCTGGTGACCACTTGTGACTGACAGAGACTATCACTGTCACCACCTTGGCCCCACTCAGGCACAGGGTATTTCTGACCAGTTGATGCAGTCACTGGTCACCTTGACTCCTGGCTCATCTGCCGTCAGAGAACAGGCAGCAGTGGCTCCTCCACAAAAATTTATCTTTTGTAAAGTCATGCCTAGTCTGATTTGATTTCGATAGCAGGAAGAGGAAAAAAGTAAAGGTATATTCCTTATAAGATCATAAAAACTGTCTTTATTTTTGCAGCAATAGTTTAAAAAAATACCAAACCACTTGTTTATTAGCAAGCTGTGGTAATAGTGAGGAGTTGTGAGAATGATCAAAGAATGACATGGTCTATTGTGCCCCAAAGAACAGCAGAAAAAGAGATAGTATAGACCAGTAATTATCACCAAGAGAAAAATATTTTAAACAGCCAGTAACAATAATTTCTAATACTTTTATTTTTAAAGAAATCATATATGGAATATGTTTTAGTACAAATTAAATTTAAAAGTTCAGCTAATTAATATCAACTTTTTTTTTTTTCCTTCAAGGTAGCAGATTACTTTTCATAGTTGCTTTTTTTTCTTTAAGATTTTGCCATGTAGAATCATAATTGACAAATTTTTGATAACAGCAACTCCCACTGATTTCACTTAAGGGAAATTTCTCTCTAAAATCTTTTTTTTCCTGGCACAAAATGATTAATAGCTTTCCTAAGAAATGATGCCAAATCTATTTAACTGAAATACAATTTCATGAAGTTACAATAGCAAGCACAGGGTGATCTCATCCCACTTTATATGTTTCACGCATCATACTACAAATCAAGGAGAGAGGATAAGAGAAAAATATCCATATCTGTAATGGGGCACATGGGTATGCCAAAAAATGGGAGGATATTGATCAGGAAATAAGATCTATTTAAAATGACTTAAAACCCCACAAAGTAGTGTTTTGAGCACTTCAAGATTTAATTCATGTTGGAAAGAGTTTACAAGCAGTTTGAAAGCATTTATCGTGTTTCATAATAGAATTAGTGCTGTTCCCATTCTCTAGGGACCATACTTGATGATTCCCAGGCCTAGTTGCCTGGGCTAAAAGGGTATATTATAATTAAAACCTCAAGATTCAGGTTGTTCACATTTCAGCTCCCCACCCATGTTTTTTTATTCATATTAATCTTATTCAGTTGAACTAAGAAGTGTGGCAAACCCCATTTTTAGCACATACCCTTCAGGTCTTGCAACGTTCTCTCACTTTTGGAGGAAATGATTGCACTGATACATATTATAATTGAGAAAGAGAAGTATTAAAAGCTTGATGTCCTCTTCACTATTGTGTGAAAGAAAGTATATGTTTGTATCTTTATATATATCTCTATATAATATAAACAATTTCACAAAGGATTCTGTGTCAATCAGTTTGTGCAGTGACTTACAAAAAGATGGTAGATTTTCCTGGTTATGTTATAACAGCTATGCATAATATTTAAACAATTAATCTGATTAAATGTTGCTTATAGTTTTACATTTACTTTATCTTTACATTTGATAAAAGGGTTTAATGATTCATTTTGTCTAGATTAATGTTATCCCTCTTTTAGGAGATGAAAGTAACAGAGCTGGAAGGAAGTGGAAAGCCTGAAAGTGTAAATACTTGGCAATACAATATTCTCTGCACTCCTTTCTGTTCTGGGATCTGATATGAAAGAAACTAACTTGCTGCCTTTGGAAATTCATATATTTCAACCAAACTGTCCTTATCACAAGGATAAACTCCGGTTCAAGATTGAGATCAGTACCAAAATTTCTCCAGAACTGCCTTTAAGAGCGGACTTTACCTATGTTAAAGGCCTCCTTTTCAGTCTTTTTTTGATGCTTTATGAAAGTCTCTTAAGGGGCTACATTTTTAATTGAGTCCTTTTCTTGTGGGAACCTCAAATTTGAAAATTCCTATGCAAATGAAACAGGACTGGAAATTGTTTGGGTTGTTTGGTTTTTTTTGCTTTGTTTTCATTTGTTTTGGTTTGGTTGCTTGTTTGGGGTTTTTTGTTTGGTTGGTTGGTTTATTTGTTTGTTTGGTTGTTGTTTGATTTGGTTTGGGTTTTTATTACCAAGCTTTAAATGTTTACACACAGATATAAGTTTGTAATAAATTTGTGTGTTATTTAGAAAATTGCTTTTCCAAGTTTCACTACCTGAACACCACAATTCCTGAATACAAGATTTGCATAAAAGGTTCTTTGGAATGCAAATAAATGAAGCACTCCACTGGAAAACTGAAAACCAGAAAGGTCATTCAATACATACACTATCCATATTTGTCTCAGTGATTCAGGTATAATATTATTCCCACCTCGTTCTTACATTTAGGAGAATAGAAAGGAGTGGTGAGATACAGAGAAAGCTAGTCTGTGGAAATCCTGATTTGCTTTAATTGCAATGGGTTCCTAAAGCTGTTTTGATAATTAAAAAATTTTATATACACCTTGGTTTTCTAGGTGAAGGAACAGATTATGTAAAATTAAGCAAAAATAATGTTTCCCTCAGTGATCAGATATCTCTAAAATCTGTTCTAGTAGACTGGAGTGCAAAGCTAATATATGAATATTAAAAATAATGTAAAAGTACATATTTCTAAGGGATAGTCCATTTTAGGAGAGCAGATCAGTTCCTATTGAGCAGACCAATATGGGTCATTAAACACCACTGCCTGTGAGTCCCTGAGAAGCAATGAATTTGCAGACTTAACTTGGGATCTTATTTTTGTGTTATACAAGGTCTGCAGGGCAAAATCCAGAAATGAACTGTGAAAAATGTAATAACTGTCTTATTCTTACTGTTTCAACCCAAAAATACAAAGCCACAATGTACTTAAACTCTATAAAATCTGTAATAGATCATGTTTGTCTACTAGCATGGAACCTATTTCTTCATTTGTCCAAATTGCTGTATACAAATCATTATTATATGCAGGACTAGTACATATAATTTTTATAGGTCTGTAATAATTATATTTGTTACTTACTTTCAAAGAAATAATCTACCTTTTGCCTCTTGAGTTATCTCTAAGGTTTTTCCCCTTTTCAATATACAGTTCCCATGCTTTCAATATGCAGCCATAAATCACCATGAGTATAACTAAATATGTAACTATGAAAAGCGTTCTGCTGAGTGTTTCCACAGTCAATCAACCATGGAATTTCCTTGGATTTCAAAACTTTATCCTGCTTAAGACACATTTCTGAAGATATCGGATGTCAGTGTTCTCATGACACATGGCACTTCTGTGAAAAGAAAGGGAGACTGATGTAAGTAAACTGTCACCTTTCACATATAAAAAAGTTCAGTGTTTGGGATTTCTTTGTGTATAGAATTATGTCCAACAAAATGTGTCCATTATATATAGAGTGATTAAGCTTCTAGAACTTGATTAGACAGCAAACTACAAAATTCCTCAAAATCAATGGAAATCTTAGTATTGACTTGTCTGTTGATTTGAGTATAAATTATTATGTATTTAACCATATCCTTAACAAAAATCATAAGCAAGTACTGATGTCCTAGGAAAACAGGAAAATTTGATAGTTGTAAAATATACATAACCTCTGAATCTTCACTGCAGTACTCATTGCATACTTAGAGTAGCCATACTGTGCTTATATCGTGGGCTTTCATATCTTAAGTATTTTTATGCAAACAAGTGTATATACCTGCATTGTACTGCTGGATTCCACCAGAATTCTTAGGTGCAACATACTACTGTGTGCTTTCTTTGGCATAAAACTGTGGAGTCATGGAAATTTCCATATTTCTGGCCTCTTCACGTGCACACAATTTCATAGATATTTTCATGTGTGAGTATATGGGTGTATCAAAATGGTCATTGTTAAAGAAGAACATTTATTAGGAAATTGTGTGCTGTGTGTGCAGAAGGTGAATGAAACTTTCTACAGTGTGTGCATCTGATCAAATCAGTAATAGTGAAGTCCTCAGTGGAACATTGGAAGGGGCTTCTCTACAATGAAAACTGTCAAATTTCAACAGTCCTCCCATTCTGTATTGATTCCAAACTATCACTAGGGCAAGCAACAAATATTATTTTCCTTGTCTGTATAAACCAAAGTTAAATATTTTCACTTTTATCTGATTTTCTCAAAATGAAGCAATTATCACCCCTGTCCGTTTCAGGCACATTTGTGTTATGGCAGCATTTATTTTTCATGAATCAGGAAAATTGGAATTGATCATTTTTATAAAAATAATGGAGTATAATAATAGTGAGCATAGAAAATCACCATCAACAACAGTCCAACCAACACAAATTTTCTAAAAATTTAATAGGAATATTGTGATTTACTTGGATATGTCCTGAATAGTGATAATTTTTCCCCTGCAATACTACCATGCTCTATTTAAGCTGTTCCTAATCTTGTCACTAGCAATTTCATTACCATTCCAAGGCTTTTTTAAGAACCAGTAAAATTTATCTGTGTCATGGTTGTTGACACATATTCTTTGAGAAGAACTGGTATTTTCTGGCACATACTAGTGTTTATTTGTTGTGTACCTTGTGTCTCTAAGTGGCAAAAGAGCAAATACCTTGAATACTGGAGACAGTTTATTTCCCATTATATACCTTTAGCAGGCTATCTTCCAAAAACATACGTATTTGACTTAGGGTATCTGCTCAAATGAAAGGGTACTTAATTTTTGCCTGCAACATGGTTTATACAGCTGCCTACATTTTTTTGGCCTTTACTCTTTGATAGTTTACCCAGAAGAGTCAACTGAAAGACCATGTATAGAAGTATCGAATAAAATATAACATAAAAGATTGCTCACAGAGCATCTAGTGACCTGAAAAAATGTTACTTAAAAAACTAATGATCTAAGTATGCCTAGAAATCTGAGATCATCCAGCATAGAATTCAGAATTCCTCGAAGTGGATATGTAACTAGTGATCCAAGTAGAAAATTAAATCTAGCGATGATTTATTTATAAATCTATAAATAAAAAAGGTCTCTGAAGTCATTCTTTCTGCTTCCAGCCTTCTCTTCTACATCGCACTGCAAACTGCAATAGGTAGTTCCCTATGAATACTTTCCATATTCTCTTTTTTTGTTTACTCTTTCCTTGTATTAAAAGAACCCAGAATAAAACTTAATAGCAATTCAGGTATTGATGAATGGATGTAAAATCTATACTATCAGAGAAGATATGATTTTCATCTAATGTAACAGATATATTATATAAGCTGACTTATAGATGTTTAATGATGAATTGTTCTCTATTGCCATTCAGAAACCATTAATCTTTAAATTCATTGTGTCAAAAATTATCTTTCATAATCATAAGCTTCTCAAGTGAGGATATCTGGAAATAGCTTTAGCACAGGCTCAGATTTTCATACTTAATGTCAATGAATATGAAGATAAATTCAATTTTCACAAGTTATAAGGACAATACAAATGATTGACTTTCTATTCTTAGTCAATAACTTATTGACAGTTCTTCGTCCAAATGACAAAGAGCAGAAATCAATGGTGGTGGAGCAAAGATCAGATCAATAGCTGAATTTCTCATTAATAGAATGAATGGCAGTTTTACTCACTTTGACTGAAAAAAACCCAACAGCGTCATGCCCTTTCTGATTGAAAGACAGAGGTCAAATATGCACAACGAATGTGAATCTGATGTTTCTTTAGACCAAAAAATCCTTGCATCTATGAAACTCATTTTTAAACAGATATGGGATCCCTATAGCAAAGTCTGACTGACATCATTAGAAATTATGGTTAAGCATTTACAGTGCTGTTAGGGGCTATAAACCTGGTTTCACACACAGTTCTTCTGTGCAGTTATAAGTTCCAGAGCAGAAGAATGTTCATAAATTTACCATTTGCACAAATGAAACAATTGTGTGTGTATGGTGGTGGAAACTCTACTGTGTTTATCACTTAGGTAAAAAAAAAAAGGAACAAAGACTTCAAAAATTCCTTTTGTGCTTTTTCAAAAAAGCATTTTGATCAAACAACATTTATGTAACATTTATTTTCAGATCTTCAATTATTATAATAATAAATTAATAATAAATTATATAATAAAATAAAAGTGGAAAGTTTCT
>WUAM01000431.1:130657523-130679469 GCA_024336885.1 Actenoides hombroni | reverse complement strand
AATGGTTGGGAATTGTATAGATGAATAAAAATAATAAATTACTAACAAAAAATATTTATTGAGTCAATTCAGTCTAATTATATAGAATAGTGATTGTAGCAGTTTTTCAATGTCCCACCCTGCTTCATATATAACTCCCATGACTTGTATATCACCTTTTAATTATTTTTGATAATTGTATTAAAGAAAACTCAGTGCAGTAGCAGTACAATGGTAAAATTCTGTATAATACATGGGTTGCACCAATGTGTCTTGAATAGTTATTCCTATATAAAAAATATCTTTTCCTTCATCAAAATAATCCTCTGAGGGAAGGATAAAGTAAAAAGGAAGGGGCAGGAACTCCCAAAGCTATTGAAGTTCATAAATCAGAGCTCACAAAAAAAGATATTCACTAACTAAACCTAGCCATTTATGAGAAATAGTTTTAAATATTCATTTGAATCATGTTTTATTTTAAAATACATTTTATTAATGGGAATATATAAAGGATAATAAAGGATTATGTATGACTTATTGAGTGATCAGCCAGTTACTGTAAATTGATATAGAGTTCAATGGATCAATAAGTGAACAGTAAAACCTTCTACTTATATGCTTGCAATTATCTGTTTTACATGGTACTTCAGCCTAACATGCTTATGATATTTATTAATCTTTTATAATCCATTTACACACAAAATGCTCTCTCAGGGATGATAACATCTGCAGCATGAAAACTGATGTATATTAGAGCAGAATCTGAAGAATCTACTATTTCTTGTCCTCAAGTCAACCTCTCATAACACCTCAGAAAAAAAGCCCATAGGTTTCTTTTTGTAAAATAAAACCACATAAAAATATGAAACTGTGTAAGTAACATATTTCAGAAGTCCTACTCATCTCTTTTTATATACCTATGGATTTTTTTTTCATATTGTTAAGTAATAAATAGCAGCAATCAGCTGGTTATGACATACATTTACAGAATATGAATAAACCAAACATTATTAGGTCATTCTTAGTTCAAATGTCAGATGTACTTCTATAAGATGAAATTGCTGTAAGACTAACAGCTTAATTCAGTTTAAACTCTTTGATTATTTTTTCACTGGCTTGTAATATTTTAGGCTTCACAAATGCTGAATGGAGGTCATAGCTTCTTATGAAGTTATCAGTACTATGAAAATTCAGATCCTAAATCACATAAATGCTATCAGATGTTAAGTATCCTACTTTCCCAGACTTCTGTATGCCAATTTCTTCATTTCCATGAATACATTGCCTTTAGATGAAGTCACAAAACCAATTAAAATGTTAAGCAACACTAATCAACCAGCCAGACAGTAATCAGGATCAGAGAAGGAATGTGGACATAATCAAGTTAGGGAAGTGCAAGAGGAAAGGAGGAAAATGGAGCCATGAGTGATGAGGAAGAGGTGTTTCCAAATGTATGCTTCCATGCCACTGGAATAGTGGAACCAAGAGAAATCTGTTCGTCTGATTAATCAAGAGTATTATGGCATGTTCTTTTGGTGTTATTGCTGATTGTTTTTCATAAAGTAATGCAATGGTTGGAAAAGAGCAAATGACAATGAAAGGAAAACAATGTGAATTTGGTGAAACTTCCTGGTTGTTCAAATTCTGTTGGAACACGGAGAGGACCAGCTACCAATGAACAACCTCCAGGAATCTCACTATGTTTTAAAACAGTGATCAAGCTCCATCCTGTAGAAGCAAGTAGAACAGGAAGAGGAAATGTGAGCACTGGATTTAAATAATAACTGTCCTTTTCTTCCAAAGGTATTCTTCAGTATTCTTCTATCTACTAGTCAAATAAGAAAAATGTCCAATTATTATATGATATATTAATAATTTTGAAATGAACTGAGAAACATCAAGACCTGTAAGAAACCCTGAACCTCTAATGCCAGCTAAATCCAGTCTCCTTGGTTTGACTTCCAGCCTCCAGCTCAGCTGCTTCATTTCTATATGAAGCCTTTTAGATGGCTGTCATTTCAGGGTTTCCTAATCAGTATGCTAGCTTTTGCAAATACTTTTGATAAGTGCATTATATTGGTGCATTATGTAGCAAAACCTGGGCAGTTTAGTCTCCTGGACACATATTTAGTGTAGTGCTCCTTGTGAACTTAATCCCTAGTTCTTTACCATATCCTTATAGATATCTGTAAAAAAAACAACATGACATCACTTGCCAGCTTCTCAAATATGAGTACATGGATCAGATATATCAATATATCAGATCTTTGTTTTAAGTCTACTCATACTCCTATATCTTATCAGACAAGTTCCTTTTGAGCTTTAATTTATCAATGAATGGGGACTGTGAAATATCACTTCCTTTGAATTTATCTATACTTATTTTTCTAGAACTTTCAAAGTGAGTAAACACTCGGCATTGATATCTGTAATCTAGAGCACTTGCAAAGGTAGTCATAGACTCTCTGTTGTTTTACCTGCCTCAGTGAGGAGAATAAGACAAAATGTTTCTAAATCTTTAAATACTGATGAACCATATAGAGCAGAGAAGGGATTTTCATATTTATAAGAAAGACCATTTTAAATTATTCACAGGGCTAAAAAAATCTGGTTACTTCTGAAATCCATTAGTAAGGCAAACAGTTATCTTTACATATGTTAGTTTTCAAATTAGGATTAATTTTAAAACATTACTTTTCAAAACTTCTTAATTTTTTTCACAGTAAAGTGGGAAATGACTGCATTTTAATGAAAAGTGAAGATTCTACATAAGTAACAAGATGTCAGTAATGTACTTAAAACCACACAATCTAATCTCTTGGACTTACATTTTTATGTACCGTGAAATCTGTTACACAATCGTGTGCTAATGAGTCAGTTTGTTTAAGCACTTCCAGATGTTGGGACAGCCTCCTGTATTCTGGTGGATTTTAAAAGTTTCCTACAATTTAAAAAAAAAAGAGTTACCAGTCTCATTCATGGGCCTTAGTAAGCGAATTATTGTCTTCCTGTTGTTGATGGGAATGATTTCATGAAGTAGATATATGCAGACTTGTTGCCTGGAGGAAAGTGTAACTGAAATAATTACTTCTCAGCATTATGGTTAAAAATAAACCTGATATCTTCTAGTAATCCAAAGACTGAGGTTTGAGATAATGGGGGGAAATGACTATAGTTTTCATAAGATTCATCAAGGCATTCATCAACCACTTAAGTCTAAGATTTTATTTTGTGATTTTTATTTTTTCTTGGATGTTAGGGAAATGTTGTTTGTGTTTGCAGAATACTTAAATGGTATGCTAAGTGTCTGTTTAACATCTTCTTCTGTGTAACTATTGTTTGTCAAACTTCCTGAAAACTTGTGGAAACCTTCTATCAATATCCTTGGCCTTTGAAACAACCTGCTGGTCTTGACCAAAAGCCAGTTATGTACACCTTTATTGGAACTGTCTTCAGACAAATCTATGTAAACTCTTACCCCAAATATATTAGTGTGGATTTTATGTCAATTACATTTTATGATTTCAATTTTTAAATTAGAAAACTAAATGATTAGGTCTTGTAATCTACTGTACTTTTGATGCCTACATCTATATGACTCTTATAATTTGGATGTTTATTCCCTGTTTTGTTTCTTATATGGAATTCAGTAGAATAACAGATTCCATCAAGAGTTACTTCATCTGTTAACTATGGTGGTTTAAACACGCTTCTGTCTGAACTCCACTAAAACAGTGTCTGGCCAGATTTGTTTGTCTAGTAGAGTTTCTAAGGAGCCTAACTACATCAGGAAAACCTTTAAATATATCCTAAATTTAACACCTTTTCTGACTAATTGTCTTGCAGATTACTGAGGCTTTTTTTCCTTTGATATTTTTGATATCTTTGGCCTGTGACATGCCAACAACATTATTCCTGACTTTAACTATGTGATAACAGGTGCAATTTCTTCCTCTCACCTACTTTGCATTTAGTTAATGTACTTACATTTAGAGAGAGTAGTGATGAAAAAGCGCTGATGTGGGAAACACCACTTGAAAAGCTAAGCATGCTAATAAATATTTTCAATTAAATAAGTATGGCTGTTAGGCCTTGGTAAGTATATTTGGATATATTTTGTTCAGAGTCATAATACATAGGACAAGACCCAGGTTGGTAAGGATTTAAGTTTTAGATTAATCCTTAATATAGACTGTGAATAAGCAAGAAAAACACATACTTTCTTGATACTCTGAATGGTAGTGAGAGAAATCTCCTTCAGTTAAGTGGTGTTTCAAGGACTAGGAGAATACTGTTCCATTATTACCTACAGTATCTCATTTTTTAGCTAAGTCTTAAATGTATCTCAGCACATTTCACTTAGTTTGTATTCTAGGCTTTCAAATATTTAGAAATCTTTATTCAGTGGGAATGACAAAAATTAAAAACTTGTATTCTTCAATTAGGGGTTCTTTATTAATCACTTTTATGAGATACAACAAAGAAACATGAAGGTCAAACAAAAACATATTCACAAGTAATAAAAAAAAAGCATATCTGTGACCTTAAGTGGAGTTCATTGACCATTGAGTAACAGCATAAAAATTCAAAATAGCCAAGGATTTCATTTTTAGGGCAGTATGCATCCAAATATTTCATACAAACAAGGGTGGAATTAGAAATAAAACAATGTATTTATAAATGGTCTACTGAAGCATTCTTCCTAAACAATCTATAAAGCAAATTTTCACAGTGCTAGCACAGCATAACTGTAAGGTAATGAAACAACACAATCCTCTTTATCTGTCCCTTATCAGTTAGACAGGACATGTCCAGGTTGAATTTTTTTCCTACTACTACTACAGGCTTTAAACAGGCTTTTTCATGCACTTAGCTTTCAAACAAAATACCTGCTCTACATTTTGTTGTGTCTCTGTTCTATAAGCTTACCTACCAGAGCAGAGGCATTGAGAAACAGAGGTGATATAACTACAGTTTTCTGAATTCTGGATGGACTTGAACAGAAGATGGTCTCTGAAGTCATCCCATTTAGTCTGTGTTATTCCTATGTCCAAGTCAGAAAACTAACCAGCTTAGATTATGTCTTTGTGTATGTGTATTGCAGGCAGGTGGACACTTACAAAGAGAGTTTCTGCCTCATAAAGATACTTTGCTTCACAAAGAAAAGGTGATGCCCAGTACCACAACCAAGTGCCTGAGGTTAGGTGATAAATTTGAGGCCAAACCTCCAGAACTAGCTGGCTACACATAAAAGGGGTTTTGGGAGAATATAGTGTTTCACTCCGTTTATATATATGACGTACTTCATAAATCTCTCAAAGTATTATAAAAGCATTCAAACCAGTGCACCAGTGGCTACAGGATTGTGTGGGACAAACTATGAAGACAGAAAGACATGTGAGCAGCTTTTAATTCGATTTAATTTAATTTGGGTTTATTCTATTTTATCTTATTCTGCTCTGTTGGGATACTAACACTAAGAAGTTAGGACAAATTGGAGCTACAGTCATGTAGGACATCTTCCTTATCCTTGATCCTATGTGTGCACCTGTGATAATACAGTTCTTCAGGACCTGATACTATGTTATTAGTTTTTTGTTGTTGTTTTTTTTTCTGCAGGATGCTGCTTAATCAGCCATTCTTTTGAAAACAAAGCATGCTTGTGTACTGAATTTGGCTGCAAACTTTAGGTCTTTAATGCAGAATTTGGCAAGTATGTAGAGTTTAAACAGGAATTTAGAGGATGGTCATGCAATTTATGTTACTGAATTTTATTGTAGGGTATTGGATGTTGCAATTCATGCTTTGTAAAAGCTTGCTTAATTCACACAGTGGGCTTTTTTTTTCAATTTTATTAAATTACTATAACTTTTCTAAACCATAGCATAGAATTACAAATAAACAGTAAAAAACAACAGTAATGAGATATGGTTTTGTTGTCTCTTTCATGACTAGTACAAGCCTGACGTGCACACTAAGCCAAAGAGACTAACCCTTTAGATTAATCCTGACAGATTAGCAATCTGAAGGGTCTTTTTTAAGTCCCATATTTAGGCCATTCATGGACGTAATACAGCTTCTTTTCCCTTACACATTTGTTCATCAATAAATTGGTTTTGTACAAAGAAATTCTATGAAGACCAATATTATGAATAAACAAAAAAATAATTAAAAACATAAGGAGATTTTAGCAATTATTTTGGCATTCAAAGATATCACTAGTTTAAATCTGCAGGGTTTTTTTCCCAATATTCATTCAGCTTTGATGAGAAATTTAAGGAAAAAACTAGCCTTAAGGATTCCAAAGAAAAGCATGAAATGTATCATCTCCTATGATTTAGATATAATTTAAAATATTCAAACTGTAATTTAATTTATCATTAAACTACTATGTACAGAAAATATAAACATAATAAAGCCTCAGCAAAAATAGTAACCCCATTTGGACTCACATCATTAAAATTAAGCTTATATTAATGCAGTTTTGGGCTCAGGGACCTTATTTTTTTATGTCAGTATTTCCTGAGAAGAAATATTCTGACTAAAGAAAAATGTAAATGACCTCTAAGATTAAAAAATGTACATATTGAAATAACGCATTAGTGTATTGTTAAGTCTATTTTTTTCCTAAGAATTAAGTTCATGTTGAAATATTTGATTCCATTATTTTTATTCATTAAAAGTAGTCTGAGAAAACAGTTGGAAATTGTCAGAAATGTCAGTTAAGTCTTAGATATATTTTCTAACTTCTAGAAAATGAATGATAGAAAAACAAAAAGTGTAATTAGTACAAGACTCCTTCACAGATATTTGAATTCACTTGTTTCAAATGAACTGCTATACAAAGTTGACAAACAGTGTGCCCCTTTCTATAATTTTTAGTAAAATGGATTTCTTGCTGTGATAAGTGATGCAATTGTAAATTTCAACTGAAAAGTGATTCTGATAAAACAGTGGGTAACATTTTTATTTAAGTAACAATGATGTTATTCAACAGCTATTATAACTGGTCTGAAATATGACGCTATAGTCAAAAACAACTGTGACAAGTGTGGAAAGTCGTTGTTATCTTTTAGCACTTTTAGCACTTTTTGTCCTTGTGAAGAAATTCTGAGACTTCTCTGGATTAATTTAAGTATGAAAAAATTAAGAGTATCTATTGGTCCTTCATGTATCTTTAACCTATCTGCGATTGAGTTTTTGATTTTCCTGTAAATTTGAATCACAGACATTTCAGAAGAAATTCCACAGAAGACTTTTAAGGGAGAACTGGAGCCACATAGTACAGTTGATAGATAATCGTAGTGATTAATAGATGTTAATAATAACCTCAAAGCCACGGATTCAGCTGGAGACAACACCCAAACTTTTATATGGAATCCTTACCCTTTTATTCACAGAAGCAATGAAGGACTATTTAAGGAACAATTTGCAGAAAATGCTGTGAATGCCTTCACTCTGAATTGTCTGGCATCCTCCCTAGACACACCAAGACATTGCAGTTGAGTGTCTTACAGTGTGGCTGGAGTTTGCATCTTTATTAGTGCTACAGGACTTATGTAGCCAAGACATACTAAGGGAATGACAACAGCACATATAGATCAGATTACTGCAACAGTCTCCATGTTTGCAGTGCAGCAAAGTCAAGGCTGAGAAACTATGTAAGTTTACAGCATCCATACAAAAGGTTCCTCAGTCTCACTGTCAGTTTGGAGAGCAAATGAGGCAGATAAACTGGGCTGCTCTTA
This sequence comes from Actenoides hombroni, assembly GCA_024336885.1. NCBI lineage: Eukaryota > Metazoa > Chordata > Aves > Coraciiformes > Alcedinidae > Actenoides > Actenoides hombroni. Next base: position 130,671,742 of record WUAM01000431.1, on the reverse strand, counting down.
CTAAGGCTGTATTCTTGTTGTCTCTCAGCAATCAAAACTGAAGAAATTCCTGACAACCAGGCCTTCCCAAGAAAGTGGAGTTCCCAACATCAGCACAAACCTTCTCTAACCAAGCAATTTTTAAATTATTGTATTTACCTACCATTTCCAGAAAGGTCTTCCAGCTACACCTTTTCAGCTGTTCCTTAAGAATCTTCTGTGAAGTTAAGCCAACATTAGAGATCTTGAAATATGTTGGTTGTTAAGGTTATTTCATTCACTTAATTGTTCTTTTATTATTTTACTTGGTTTAAATTTCTAGCTTTCCAGATTTGAAATTCTATTCCTTCAGGATAACTAAAACTTCCTGGTAGTGTTTAATGCACCAATTCTGGAAAAATCTGATTCAAACTTTAGTTCTGCCTTAACTTTATTTATTTGTCTGAGAATACCAACCTGGAGAGGAGAAAACCTAAAAGAGTTCAAACTGTGAGTTTTATATGTGGTAATTCAAGATATCTAAAATATCAGAGTTCTCTATGTTTTCTCTGCAAAAATAGATTATGAGTAAACTGTGGAAAATTATGAGATTACAACACTGTGGAAAAATGAAAAAATCCTCTGAATGAGGAGGAAACTATTATAGGCAAAAAAACCAACCCTGTGTTCTGCTTTTGGTTGGGCTAGAGTTAATTTTCTTCATAGTAGATTGCATGGTGGTAGTAGTGTATGGTCTTGGAGTTGTGATCAAAAAGTGATGTTAACACATCCGTGTTTTAGCTATTGCTGGACAGTGCTTATACGGTATGAAGGCTTTTTCTCCTTCACACACTGCTGCACCAGGAAGTAGACTGGAGGTAGTCAAGAAGTTGGGAGCGGACACAAGCCAGGACATCTGACCACAACTGAGGGTTATCCCATGCCATATGATGTCAAGCTCAGCAGGTAAATTTGGGAATATTGCCAGGGCTGTCAGGGCTTGGGGATTGGTTGGTCATCAGGTTTTTTCTTGGGTTTTGTTTTGTTGTTTTTGTTAGGTTTTGAGGGGGTTGTTTTGTTTTTCTTAAAAGAATTCTCTCAGTCCCCAGGTTTTCTACCTTTTGCCCCTCCAATTCTTTTTCCAAACCTGCTGAGGGGAATATTGAATAAGTGGCTGTGTGGTGGATAACTACCTACCAGGACTAAGCCACAACCACCTTTTATTTAAGGGAAAAAAAAAAAAAAAAAAAAAAAAAATAGCCATTAACTGAGATAATCACAGAATTAAATATTTTTGTACTTCCGTGAAGCAAAATGATTATTTTCCAGAGCTCCTTTTAGAAATACATGTATTCTATTTTATCCATAATATTGAAATATTCTAAAATAAAAATATCTTGTTTTCTTAGTGTAATTGTTTATAGGGGGAAAAAAAAAAAAAAGAAAAAGAAACATAAAGTCTGGTCTTCTAACAGGAAAACATTTTCATGTATTTCTACCCCAAAATAACTCTACTAATATGCAGGTGAAAAAGTAGATCATATATAGCTCCTCTTACTTTTAATAATAAAGTACATCCCATCTACTTTTGTCAGTCACAGTTGTTGATACAAATGATAGCTAGATTGTAGCCCTATCATAGACATCTATCCTAGAGAACAATTTGGATTGAAATATCAAAATACCAGATCCAGGCCACTGTAGCACAGCATAAATATGGAATTGTAAAATGACACTAAATATTAGCTATCTAATCCTGGTAGAAATACAATTATTAACAATCAAAAAATATAGAAATAGAACAAACCCAAAAAGAACAATAAGAAAAAAGCCCTCATGGTCAAGTAAGAAACTATAGTTAAAACATTTCAGTTTCATTTTTGAAATGTACGTGATATATATAACTTTGTCAATTATTATTTACTAGATTGCAGTTCTGGTCTTGTAACACTTCTTTATTAGCCAGTTAAATCAATTTATTGTTGATACAGAGGGAGACCATGATTAGAAAGTCACGGTTTTGGAAGATGCAGATAAATCTCATGTTGAAGGTTTTACATAATTCCATGAATCTATACTGGAAAAATCCTTCATTATTTCTGTTACAGTGAAAAAATGCAGATAGACAGCATACAAGCTGTATCATCCAGATTAATTAGGAGAAAAAATTCTGTAAGTACATCCAGCTGCCTACTAAGCAGGTACACTCTGCTACGTTAGCTGAATAGAAACCTCTTGGATTAGCATTATGTGCAATATTCTTTTTTCATACTTGGTTGACAGCAAAGGAAATGGAAATGATAAAATGGAAAACAAAAATCTACTCAAACAAAGCCTTAACTGTCAGTGTAGAAACAGAGATCTGTAATGCTTTATTTATTTTGTCATAAACCGTTTAACTCAAAGAAAGTAAAAATAAATGGGAATTAATTTAACTGTTTGTATGGCACCTTCAGGTGTCCAAACAGTAAGGAGTTGAAATTTAAAATAATAAAGGTGCAAATAAAATGCATATTTTTAAATGAGCATAATTATCAACTCAGATAAATTAGCAAGGGATGTTATAGATGGATTGTTTGAAATGGTTGTGTCAAAACTAGCTGTTGTAAAAGTATGTTACAGTTTGACAAATGGCAGGAATATGAATCATGGGATGAAATCTATGAACTATTTCACAGTGGAGGTCAGTAAATTTAATGTGAAATTTTGTCCTCACAGTCTAAGAATCACATGAATCTTTTATAGGCTTTTGATCTCATACTGATATAAAAATATTGTTTAATCAGTAAAGAAACATTCAATGCTGATGGTGAATCGATATAGAATAATACAATTTTCTATAAAATGCATCCAAATTAACAAAAACTGTAGTAACAATTTTAATAAGATCATAGGATATAATTTCATATCACAATGAGCATCTTTAATTATGGAACATTTAAAAATATAGGCTACATTATACTAAATAAATAAATACACAATAATTTACAAATTCTGGAAACATTTTGCAAAGGTTTCATCTACTATTAGAATGAAAATAAATAAGAAAGCAAAGTAGCATTTCTTTATTAACAATTCAAAAGTACACATATAAACTTCCAAGTCATCTCTAAAACCACTTTTAAACAGAATCTTATTAAAACATTTTGAAATTATGGCTACTAAGGAAGTGTATCTCAAAGGGAGCATGGAGCAGTTCAAATAGTTTGAATGATGGTTGTTTACAAGATTCTCCTGAAAGATGCTTATGTGACCTTAATAACAGGAACCAATGCTAATTCTCTGTGATTTAAAAAAAGTAAGAATACACTGGATAGAATAATATAAAAGTGTTAATTTTCTCTCTTCAGATATGCAATGGAGATATGATGAATCAAAAATAAAGTCGGGCTGTTCCTCATGCAAATGGAGATTATTGGATGGCTGGACACTTAAGGACATATACTGATGAATCCTAATGAAAGCTAATCTTACTGAAAAGAAATTTAAGGAAGCTAAATATCTTGCAATAAATATGTTTAAGGAAAACACGAACAAAATATCTTCTAGAGACAGTGGAACATAGCTATCCATTGTGAGAGAAAATGAAAGTGAATTTAAAAATCAGGTAAGTGACAAACTGCCAAATGTTTCCATGTCTGATATAGACATATATAACCCACCAGTTTCAAATAAAGAATATATAATAAAAAAAAAAGATGTGAAAGCAAGCTATTAAAATCTCACATAGTTAAATTGAGTTGATACTTCCAATTACAAGATCCTGTTCACAGGTGTGTAATTGCATTACCTCTTAAAATAACTAAGCTTAAGCAAGATGTGAGAAAAACCTCTGTTTATACATGTTACATGAGGTAGTGTTAACATTTATTTAATAGCTAAAAAGCCTGAAAGGTTCTTCTTTGTTCAGTATGTTATATCTCTGGATATGCAAGCTCTGCACAGGTTTTGCAATTACTCTTTCTTATACTAATGCAGTACACAGCACAAGAAAGAATAGAAAACTATACATCTTTCATATGTATTTATTGCTTCTTTCCTAGTCCTCAAGGAAGAGCAAGAACTGCCCATCTCAATAACAAATGGGATTGAAGGGAAATTATTGGGTTATGGAAGCCTAAAAGAGGAAACCTTATCTTTAGGCTGGAAATCTGGAATTAATTGCTGGTACTGGCTATGTATTAGATCAGAAATCTGCTGAGAAAAATGAATGAAAACTGGAATGTGGTGAATGACCTGAAACGTGCGAAATGATATATAGTGTGGGCAAATGAAATCATGATTGTTGTAAGAAATGACTGAAATAAGGCATCATTCCCTAGCTTTAGGAGGTCTCAATTAGCATTCTCAATAAAGATATCCAAAGATACTGTCTTTGAATGTATTACTAAATTAAAAAAGAAAAAAATGAAAAAAAAAGAAGAAAAAAACCTAGTTAAGGAGAAACCCATAGGGAGGGTGGAAAAAGCTAGGGTCTATTGTATTTGTCTTAGATCTGTGTAGTTCCATAGTGTTTTTTCTGTATTTATATTGAAATTGATCTGTATCTGTCAACATGTACATGTTTAGTACTGGAAGCTGTTACTCCCTAATATAAGTGATAAAAGCTGATGAGATAATTTTCTTTGCTAATGTAGGTAAATTATGAAATACATTACATCCTAGTTTTCCCACCTACCTCAATTCTAAAGAAAACCATGGATGATTCTCTGGAACTATTCTTCCCAGAACTCCTCCTAACATATCATTTATGTGACTTTTTGTTCATTTGTCTGTAAAAGCTTTTTATAAAAGCACAGTCCTCCTCAAATAGATTTTCTTTCACACAGTTTTCTGAGTCTCCTTTTTTGCTTTCATTGAATTAATGTATTATGCTGATAAGAGCGGTTCTTCTGTTGTACATACTTTCACTTTTCTGAACTATGGCTGCTATTGTCCCTAGCTGCTGCTTCAATAAACTTTTACATATAGGGACTTGACTATAGTAGAAGGAAGATTTTCAGCAAAGGACTACATCTTCATGCAAGTGGCATTTTTTTTTTCATGCCATTTTAGGTGGCCAGGCTTCTATTTAACTCTTTGAATTATTCTTCATAAATCATTCACTTTAGCTAACTGCTTGGTTATTATTTATTTGTTTGTTTGTTTTGTACACTGAACTACTACCAATTTGTCACTATCTTTATGGAAATTTGGTGCCCAGAACTGAATGCACTGATGTAGGTGAAATCATACCAGCAGCTTGGAATGAGAAGTTCTATTAGATCTTTACTTTTTAAAGTAATGCATATGCAGTCCAAACTGTACATTAGCTTTTCTTATTTTACTGCAACAATATTTGACATTGGAAACTGATATCTAATTAGATATCCAGTATTTCTAGAGTCAATACTTTCAAGGTTATTGCCTTACTTTAATCATTGTAGGGTTTGTTTTATCTCTTCACAGATACTTGACCTTGATTTTTTTTCAAGCTGAATCTCTTCTTTTTCTGCCCATGTTGCTGATTTCTGAGTCCTCACTGGTGCTTGCAACTCTTCTAAATCCATCATTGGAAAATTTCCTTTGAAGTTTCCTTGTTTGCTATTTCCTGTTAAATACTAATGGAAAGTATATAGCTGATTTCCAAGGATCTTTAATTTCTTTCTCAAGCTGATACATGGAAGTTTGCAAATGGTATTTCAAACGTGTTCTTCAGACAGCCTTCAATGTACTATTTCACTAAAGTTATTGTAAATGCAAAAATCTATGAAAGATGAAAAATAAGGAACTTTCCTTATACAGTTACTTGAGTAGAAATCCAGGTTCAAAATTGGCACTACCTTCAACAGCACCAGTAACATCAGTGAATAAAGAGAACACCTGGCAGCAGTGTGCTCAGGTGGCCCAGAAGACCAATGGCATCCTGGCTTGTATCAGGAATAGTGTGGCCAGCAGGACTAGGGATCTGATTATCCCCCTGTATTCAGCACTGGTAAGGCCTCACCTTGTACTTGTATATTGTGTACAGTTCTGGGCGCCTCACTTTAAGAAATACATTGAGGTGCTGGAGCAGGTCCAGAAGAGAGCAACGAGGCTGGTGAAGGGACTAGAAGGAAAATTTTATGAGGAGAGGCTGGAGGAGCTGGAGTTGTTTAGCGTGGAGAAGAGGAGACTCAGGGGGGACCTTGTCACTCTCTACAACTACCTGAAGGGAGGTTGTAGTCAGGTGGATGTTGGGCTCTTCTCTCAGTCAACTGGTGACAAGATGAGAAGGCATGGGCTGAAGCTGCACCAGGGGAGGTTTAGGTTGGATATTAGGAAACACTTCCTCATGGAGAGGGTGATCAGACATTGGAATGGACTTCCCAGGGAAGTGGTGGAGTTGCTGTCCCTGGATGTGTTTAAGGAAAGGCTGGATGTGGCACTTAATACCATGGTCTAGCTGATGCAGTGGTGTTAGGTCATAGGCTGGGCTTGAGAAACTCAACAGTCTTTTCCAGCCTTATTAATTCTGTGATTCTGTTATTCTGTGAGGGGTTTTTTTTTGTTTGTTTTGTTTTGGTTTTAACATACATACATTTTAAGAGTTGGATTATTCATTTCACTTTACTGCAAAAAGAATACTTACCAGGTTTTTCTTTTACAAAAAATATGCATACATACACATTCACACAGGAAGAATACGTTATTTCATTGGTTTACTGAGCTAGCTTTCTGTGGATTGCCCTACTTGGTTAGGTGTTCATGATAACAGATATCTTCAGCCTAAAGGGTTGTTACTCCTTAACCTTTAATAAGCATAATAGATCTGTTCCCTAGCAAAGATAAAATGGTTTTACCAAAATTAAGAGACTCATGACTATTTATACAAGCTGAATATTACTCACACATATGTGTGGCTTCATTTTGTTTCACATTTCTGTGTGACAGCATTCTTGAAATGCTGCTCTCTACAGTATTAAACTAAGCATACTGTCATATTACTTTAAAATGAGTGTCATACATTCATATGTTAAAAATAAAACATTCTTCATCTACATTGGGAAGTGGTATCCAAAATTATTATTATCTGTAAGGGACTGCAAAACATTTATGTCTAAACATCTGACTATCAGAATTATTCAAAACTGTTACATTAGGAATACAGGCATTTCAGTACCATCTTACTCTTGATATATAGATGTACCAGTGTGTGTGTGCATACTCACATCTGTGATTTAGCCTTATTGCATTAATAATCTTCATCTTTTATTGTATGAATAATGTATTCATTTTATTTTCTTTGTGCTCTGTCATTCAGAAAACAATATCACAAAATCACACCTCCACATCCATTCTCATTTGGACTGAACACATTAAATATTATTAGCTAGGAAGTATGACAGCTATGAAAAAATTGGAGCCCATGGATTCCAGCTAAGAATTGAAGAGAGGTTTTGAGCAACATTACTAAATAAGCATGTTCTCCAGACCTCATATTTTTGCAGGAGTTAGGAAAACACAGAATTATAACATCTAAGCTGATTTATTTTTAAGAATAATTTCCATTAAAAAATATGTGAATGGACTATATAGTGAATTTCTTTCTATTTGATTTAGAAAAAAATCCTTCACTTGAATGTAGTAATCTCAGCATTGTTTATGTGAGGTAAATGGGACTCTAAAAAGACTGTTGAGGGGGTAAAAAAGCTGGGGGATTTAAATATTTAGTAATATAATTGTAACAATCTTTAACTGGAAAATACATTGCTAGAGTGAATAATTTATCATTTTCTGAAGGATGTATTTTCTCAATGAGACTGTTTATTCCCAATAAGAGAAGGAATATTCAGATCCTTCCCTGTATCCCTGGTAGAATCTTAAGGTCAAAAGTACTTTTCAGAATGTGGAAATTTTGGGAAAACAAGAATTTACCCATGTTAATGGATTAACAATACAATGAGTGAATGAAGAATCTAAATACTTGTTTCACTTTCACCATGAAGGAGGTCCAATCAAACCAGTTGGAAAATTTATGTCTCCAAAGATGAATAAGTTGAAGTTTTGCTCTGAATGTCTGTGATGTGGATCAGTGACCTGGAGTCTTGGCTCTCAGATGACCTGCAAGCAGTTCAAATACAGCTACTGTGTCAAAATTAGATCAGGGCTCCTGGAGGGATATTTTGTTAAGAAGACTGTAAACTACTTGCAGTAGTGCACTACAGTGCATTCTTTTGGGAAGCAGTGAACAACAAAAAATCTGTCAAGGCCACTATAGCAATGACAGAGTCCATACCTGACACGACCATGACATATTTGGCCATCTCCTACATTCTAGCCTCCCTTGGAGGTCCTGATTCTCAGAATATATGTCTTGTGTTTGTAGATACAGCTCCTAAGACCTGGAAGGTTACCTTCCTTGTTTATAACCTTCACTTTGAAACTAAATAATTGAAATACATTATTGTAGAAGTATTATACTTCCATAAACCAGCTTTCTGTGTTGTTCAAGTAAAAGCTGGTAAACTGAAGTTGTCAGTTTTTGCAAGTAATCTCAGGAACCTGAATTCAGTCTTTAGCTGCTAATGTTTTTTTGAAGTGGTTGAGCATAAGATATCTTCTCATAAGCAACAACCTTACAAAATTAAGCTCCGAGAGCAGATTAAACAGAACTTTCTAATTTTGCAATGCAAAATAATAATTCACAATTGTTGCTTTGCAGGTAGACCCCAGTACATAAACTACCAAAATACCTTCTCAACAGCTTAGGTCACTGAATAAAGACTAGGCTGCCTGGAAACAGAAGAGTGGACCACTGTTCTATGTGGTTTTATTTTCTGAAGTGTTTACTTTAAGACAAAAGCTACGTGTTTTGGGATGGCAAGCTGAAATTGCTAAGACAAGTAATAGATGAGTTAATAACGTGGGTGGAAGGCTGGCTAAAGGTCAGATGCAAAAACTGTGTTCTGAAGTACTTACTGAGGCAAAAAAAAAGAATAAAAGGAAAGCCCTTGGGATTTCTTCTAACAGTCAGTGTCCACTCTGTGCAACTGGAGGACAATCAGAAGAGGCCTCTGTCTCTTTTTTTTTTTTTTTTCCAGTGGTTTTTTTTTTATTTGGTTTGTTTGGGGTTTTTTCGTTAATTTTAAAATTATTTTTATTTCTTTTTTTCTTTCTTCTTTTCTTTCCCTCTTCTTTTTATAGCATAAGATCCTTACCTAGGAGGCAATCTGAAATATCATTTTCCCTTTTCTAACAAAATTGAAGACCATTCCAGTGATTATCTACCATCTGTTGATTTTAGTGCTTCATTTGCTTCAGAATTCTCTGGAAAACAACTCTCTCTCGATAGAGGGTTGAATGTACATTCAAAGGTAGCTTCATCTGAGCAAGTGCCCAGCTAATCCCCTTAGCACACAGGGACAAGGCTGCCACCAGCTCTAATTGATTCTGAAATGAATCTGTATAGAAAATTAGAAGGTTTGGGTTCCCATGTGAGCTTCAATAAAGAGCCAGGATGTAAGCCTGACAGCTGAATGGATTCAGAAATGAAAATCTGATAAGCGGCTTAAAATTGTCCTTAAGTCCAGAAATTATTTGAATGCTCTTGTTAATGGCACATTGTATATTGTCACCTAGTTAATTATCATTGAAGATGAGTTCTTGCAGAGGAGAAGATACGCCAGCCTTTCACAGTCTTTTCTCATCACATATTTATTAAATTCCACCTTCCTTGCCAGTAGCTGGAAGGCAGAAAGAAAGGATTAGGCGACTGCAGTTCCTCTGTGGCTGTCAGTTCACTGTACCAAACTTCAAACATGAACTGTTGCATTTACTGTCACAGACATTTCCCTTACATCTTAATTTGCAAATGAGGAGCTGACATTTGTTATGCCTTGTATTTGCACACATAAAAAGCAAATACTGTCACTGCTGGCTATTTTGTTTATCCTTTTGGAGATAGTATATGGCCTATTTATAAATTTTCTTCAGGTTTCCTTTTTTTTTTTAAGTAACCAAGATAGTCATGAAGCTGTATGTCCTCATATTTTATTCAGGAATTCTATCTGCAGTTTATGAAGCGTGCCCTGCATGCGACAACTATTTAAAACAGTACCTTTAAATCTATTTTGGCTTTGCTATTTTGCAATTTTTTAATAGATGTTCCTATTTTGTATATGTTTCATATAGATGGGTTGATGAGTTCTTGTGTGCATACAGGTACCTCCTCCTTTTTTGTGTTTCCTATGTGTTTATCTGCCTATCTGCATTCATATTAATAGTGGAAGGATAGAGAGATTGTGCTGGAGGCACATGTTGTTCTGTCCATCACATTATACTAATTTACTATCAGATACAAACTGGAGAAGAAATTAAGGTGGAATAAGAAGAAATGAAGTGGAAAGTTCATTAGAGGAAGGTATCACTGAGAAAAATAAATTATCAAAGAACACTACAGATACGCAGAATCACCATCTAAAATACTCAAGAAAGTATCATAGAGGAGTAAAAGCTGCATTTCCCACCTTTGTTACTAATTACAAGCTTCAATATATTTAACTGCAAAATTAGCCTTGACATGTGCCTGGGACTTCTTCTCTCTTACAGAGATGGTTTTTTTCTTCCCTACTCCCCTTTCTTTGTCACTTTCAAAAAGGTCTGAGTTAAGAATTAGGAGGTAGAGCAACAGCAACAGATGCCAATTGCTGTAGGCAAGGTATCTTCTTCATTTGGAAGGTAAGTAGGACACTGTTGGTGACTGCTGGGTTCCCTGCTAGCAAATTAAGAAGTGGTAGACACTGATCTTTCAGACTGGGTGCATGTAAAAAGAGAACTGAAATGTTCATTTATAGTTAAACACTATTCATGGAGCTTGAGTCAAAGCCCAAGAAAGCAAATGGAAACGTTATTATTCACTTTAATGAGCTTTGGATTTGAACCTAAGCAAAACTGTTGTGTACAAAAATATTTCTCATTTAGATGGATTTCACTTCAGCTTGTAATGTGCCTGGAGATCTTTGGAACACCAGGAAGAACTCGTATGAGAATTCTTACCAAAGTGTCACCAGGGGTAACTGTTAGTGTGTACAAATGACTTTTCTGTTGTTTTAACGTTACACCTGTGTTATCTAAAGTAATCCTTTCAACATGCAGCAAGGTATGGTAACATTTTTCTACATCTGTGTTTTACTGTTATAAAAGTTGCCAAAAATGTCTTGTTAAAGGCACAAAAGTGCCTAACATAAATGTCAGAGGAATAAAAAACATGGAGGGAAACAAAACCTCTGTGCTTCTTAGATGTGCTTGCACACATAGGTTTAGTTCTTTAAATTCTTTAAAATAGTATTGGTATATTCCTATGGAATACAAATGATTATATACCAATTTTAAAGTAGGTGTGTTTTTATTAAATCCAATCTTCTAATTTGTAAACCAGTTCTGTAAAGATTTACTGATTTTTTGTGTACGTTATATATGACAACTCATAAGCACAAAAAGTTCACAAGTGATCTGTTTGTGGAAGGCTGTGTCATTCAGCAATCTGAAGCACTAAAATTTAGTTTTGATTTAAAATCCCAGTCCTCTGAGGAGCTTATGTCACTGCCTCTGGTCTGTAGGAATATGTTGTTATTAACTGGCAAACCTAGTACAGCACTAGTCACTTCTACTCCTTTATAAAAAATCAGAAAAGCAGACAGCAATATCCTGTTCTATACAGAAGTTCAGCTGCTAAATTGGTTTCCAAAACTTAGAAACTGGAAGCCAACACCCTTCATCACCCAATCTCTATGTTGTTCTAACACGTCTCCCTTCTTTTAAGGAAGCTGTATGACCCATTACCAAAAGCAAATAAATAAATAAAGTGAACTCCTTGGAAACAGCTCCAAAGACTGTGTATTGTATAGAGATAAGAATATTGATCCAAGAAGGGGAAGCCTTTTTACATATTTTAACCAATGATTGCTTCATTTGGAGTTAACTGCACTTTGTTCAGAGATCAGTAAATAGATCCCTTTCCAGAAGATTTCACTGACTAGAACGAAATTATTTGGGTTTCTGCTTTCACATAGTATAGAGAACGTAGGCTTCTTTTTTCTATCTATCCTTATCGATCAGTCATCTATCTGTTGATCTATCATACAAATATATCCATACAAATTATTCTTTCAGGGCTGAGAATAAGAATATCTAATCTAAGAGGTAATTGCAGTATCTGCAATTGGTGCAGTTGGTGCTGTCTAGATAGTAGCAGGTCTAGATATGCCCAAAAGCAGACTGTTAGGCAGATACAAACCTCTGCCTTTTGAGAGTTAACATGTATGGACTCAAGATGGTAAGGAGTTAAGTGGGGATTGCAGTTGGGCTTCAGTAAACCAATTCCATTTTAAGTATGAAAGTTTTGTTATAAACCTAAATTGCTGATTCTTCAAAGAAAATTATTTTTGAGTTATCAGCCTTGTTGGGGATACAGGAATTCTTCACAGACTTCTTTGTAGGACTGTGTCTATATGAGGACTTGAGGATTTAACTGTTATAAGTATTACAAAAGAAGAATCTGTCATAGGAAGATACTAAAAAACTTCTAGAAATAATTTTGGACTGTCTTTTTTTTTTCTTTCCTTATTTTTGCATCTCTTTTTGTATAACTAAATGTTGAAAAAAAGAAAATAAAATTGAAAAGGCAGAAAAAACCAGTCTTGGTTGAGGCCTTAGGCAATTATTTCTGAATCTTTAATACTGAGCAGAGGCATAACCCAGCTTTTTTAGGACAACTGCCAATCCCATCTGTTTGGAAAAAATATTTTATTTTCTTTTCTTTTCTTTTTTTTTTTTCCGTCTCCCACTTTCTGTTTTGTTCTGTTTCCACAGGGCACCTCCAGGTTTTGTGTCAAGCAGGAGTTTCTGAGAGTGTTTCAAAAGGATATTTGTATCAAACACTGTCCTTGCAAAGGACAAGAAGGGAGGTTTGGGCGTTTAGATAGTGTCAAAAACATGTTCAAACTGATTCTACAGAACAAGCCTGTGCACTGTATTTAATGAATACTCTGTTCATTGTGTCTTTTGCTCATGTTTACAGTGAAGTCAAATGTACAGGTGAGTATATGGTCTCATATTCTAAATGCTGCAAGATATCAATGGTGGCAGGATTCCCTCATGTCCTTCTGAGCCTGACCACTCTTTTTAACCCCATTATTTACCAGACTATAGGATAGTATAATGTTATAACAAGTCAATAGTAAGTTTATGGATAACTATACTTGGTATCTTTACTTTCTTTGAAACTTTCAATTTCAATTGTTAAAGTAAATGTTAGATAAAGGAGTGAGTGAGAAAAAGGAAATAACTTGTATATGATGTTAGGGTTTTTTTTTAAATAAGTATATTATTTGTATTTGTCTTTTCTTACTATGTGGAGAAAGTGATTAGATCAAAGGCTGCTATAAGGAACTTCAATGAGTTTATGACAGTGAGTGAATGTTGATGAAAAAAGGAAGGCAATAAAAAAATTGCTTAAGTATGGTTACTAATAAAAATGGAAAGAGGGAATTTACTAGCATCTTGTCTAGGTGATGAAGAGTTTACCTAATCTTACAAGAGTCACACAGATAAATTGATCACGTTTCTACCCTTATAAAGCTGGGTCCTACAGTTCAAGCAAAGTTTTCTTAACACTGAAGCAGAAATTTAAATTAGCAAAAAGGGAAAAGATTGTTGAGGATTTCTATAGTACAAAGCATGAATTATCAAAGAGAAAGGATTTTTTTGTTTTCTATTAGTGGAAATGTAGAGCATTTCTACTCTTAAGTCTTGATCACAGTAATAAAGGATGTGGAAATTGGCTAAAGAATTAAACAGAATAAATGGAAGAAAAAATATAAAACAGAGAGAAGAAATAAAATGGAAGAGTCACATTACTTTGTAAAAAGAAGTACACCAAAGTCAGGTTTTCATCTCTATTTCCATCTCATTTTTACTGTCTCAGCAATACAAGGTAGTCATAAATTTGCTACAAGTTACCAAGTATGAATCCATCTTGTGACAATTTTCCACTGGCATCTATTTTATATGTGAGAGCGAGAATTTTCCACACTGTAGTGCAGTGAATTAGGATTCAGGCAGGTGCAGAATTGAGAATTTGTAGTTGTCTGTATAACATTACCCATTCCTTCTCATACATAATACACATAATCTGACACAGGAGAAAACCTGGAAGATTTTACTTATATTTCACATTAATTTTCAATTTGGGAGAATGTTTCATTAAATCTAGATTTTTTTGCAGTAATAGGAAAAGATAA
>WUAM01000431.1:130629054-130653661 GCA_024336885.1 Actenoides hombroni | reverse complement strand
GTACCCAAGGAGGACTCTGTCCATTCTGCCTTCGATCCCGGTCTGTGTGTTCCTGAACCCAGTACCAGAATCCATCTCCTGAACACAGCTCCCATCTGCTGCGGGGCCCAGTCTGGGACTCCCCCGGTGCCTACTCCACAGCATCAGTGGTGACAGTGATGTAAGTACCATCAGGGAGGGTTGGGTTCGATGCTGGTTTTGTATATATTTGTATATATTCCATTTTTATTATTATTAGTTCTATTTTCATTACAGCTGTTCTAGTTTCCTTTTCTAATTGGTAAGTCTCTCTCTCTTATTCCCTTTCTTTTCCCCTTTGGGGAGGGAAGGGTGTTAACAGAGAGTGTCTTGTTATAGGTCTAAGAGGCCACCGTGACCCTAAACCGTGACACCATAAAAGCCTTATATTCTTGTAGTTGTGATGTGCCAAGCAATCAAACCCACTTAATCCAATAAGGACTGTTGTCCTTCTCCTCCACCTGGGTGGAGGCAGGGACCCTCTGATTTTGCATATGGTGTCTATCATCAACATATGAGTCAGAGTTGCTCACATGGACTATACCTTCATCACCATTATGTCTCATAAATGAGGATCCGAAGCCCATCTATGCCATCCTGGGGATCTGTCCACTTGAAACTAGAGTAGAATTTTTCCTGAAAGGGCCCTTTTTTGTGATCATTTTACCTTGCAGTCTTAACAGGCACATATGCAAAAATTGAAGTAGGTTTTACATCCCACTTCTTCATGTCTTTCCCATCCCATGGTTATATAGGAAAAAACACAGGGTGCCTTGTAGTGCGTGCTCTCTCTTGAGCAGGACTTACAGAAGGATGCTTTCCAGGTGGAACACTTGTTAGTATAGGTGGGGAGTGGAAACTATCCTCCATCCAGGACAATATTTTATACATCTTACTGAGAAGGTGGTTTTGACAGCAGAATTGTCAGCCTGTGGGGAGGAAGAGACGCTAACTATCTGTGTATTGCTGAAGTCAAGTGCCCAAGTCACCCACCGCTGGTGCTTCATTGTCTGTCCAGATAAAAAATGCTAATGTGTTGGCACATGATGGTGGTATGCTCAATACCCGCTTACACCACATGTGTCCAATAACTCTGAGTTCATCTGGATGTAATGGTGTCTGTGGATCATCCAGGTCAGCAAGAATCAGTTCCTATGCAGCTAGTTTCCTCAGATTCTTAGCATCTCTCTCAATAGTTGTTCACTTTCCTGGGTGGTATATGACATCATCTCTAAAGGTATATCCATTTCTCACACCCAACAGTAGCCAGCTTCAGAGAGGGAGATGATGTGCCTCTTTTACAAGACCCCTCTCAATACTGACTTGTCTAGCCATTGGTCCCAACTTCTTGGCTTCTCTACCCTGTAAATCCAAACCATAGTTTCCATTACCCCAGGATCAGAACAGTCAGGTAAGAAGTTGCTTGTCTTCATGCCAACTGTAATCTTTACATATATCTCACAACACATTTAGGAATAGAGATCAAGTGGTCACTTCAGATTCTTCTGCCTGTGAGTTCCTGCAGGACTTGCTCTTTCTGTGTATTTCTTCTTCTCTACAGGAGCAACTAGTGCTTGCACTGGTTGAATCCCTAGCTTGGACACATTGCCCACCACCAAAGGCTGCACAGCTGCAGTGCTTCCTGTGGGGACTGTGATAGCTTCAGGGCCCATTACAGGGATTGCATTAGCTACCCCATATCCACCTCAACACCAATATTTTGCTCTGAGACCAAGAGCTGAGAGACATTCAAAAAGACCGAACAATATGACCATGGTGGTGCAAGCATCCCAAGGATACACCAATTTCTTTGTCCACTATTATTTCGTAGATGTCAGAAATCCTTGCAGTTACAAAAGGTTTATAATACCATAACATAATGGCAAAAACATAGCAGAGCAGCTCCTCTAACATGATGCCCAGAAGTAATAAACCACACAAACCCAATCACAAACAGTGGTAAAGCTGCCCACAGCTTCAAAAACAACTCCAGAAAGAAACATCAGAAAATTGCTCCCAGCAATCACCCATCAGCAACATGATAAATACTTGTAATGGCTCAGTCATATCCATTAGAACTTCAGCCTTCAAGAGTCTCAAATTGAAAGTCTGTAATTCTCTCAGATGAGTTATTTAAGTTAGATGCCAAATAAACTATCTAGTTTTAGTCTATATCCAGGGATAAACTAGAGTGGTTGATCTATCACCCAATGATCCCTTCCCAGCCAAAAAAGGAGGATGAGGAAAAGGAGAGGATACTCACAAGTTGAAGTAAAAATTATTTTAAGGAAACAGCCAAACTACTGCCAATGCCAATATAAAGTAAACAAAGCCATTCTCAGCCCAGCAAATGTATGGTAATCCCAAAAACCAGAAAGGCAGTCATCAGGAAATGGAGCAAGAGACTCCCAAACAGAAAACCTCTTCATCCTCTGCAAACCTCCCTCGTTACACTGAACATGACATTTATACATTTGTATACACTTGTAGCCAACTTGGGTCAGCGGCCCTGCCTGACTTCAAATTGCTAATGGCCTGCAGACCATAGCAGGACTAAGATTCTGTCCCACTAAAGCCAGGACAGTCTCATTTAAAGTGAGCAAGAGTCAGGAAGCCAAACTTTTCTTTTACATTGAAAATTACCTTTACATGACTTCCTGGTAATCACATGGGAAGTTGTGGAAGAAACTGCTGAATAAACTATTTGTCTTTTTTCACACTGCCCACCTCAGCCACAAGAAAATTCTTTATGTATCTTTGCAACAGACTGGGATATTATCCTACAAGTTCTATGTAGGTTTATTTAAGCTCAGTACAATGTTGATTGTATCATTGACTGGAGAAAAGGGATAAAATCTTTTCTGAAGCAACGATGCATCACATATATCATAAATCTCTTTTAAGTATTGAGCATGTTCTCTCCTTTTTGTTTTGTTATATAAAAAACTAGGTACCATTATCTTGGCAAAAACCAAAATGTATCATGGTATTCTTTATATTCAATAAATACATAACTAAAAACCCATCATCTCCTTTTACAGATTTAACTGTAACTTTTACTTTTTAACATCCTTACCTGTGCATCAGAGGATGTGGATAGGTTGACTACAACATCTCCTCCTTCTTCCTTAGAATTTCTGTACAATATAATCTTTTGAAAGATTAAATGTTTGACATCTCTCACAGGAAATACTGCACTTACTTTGACAGTGCTATATGTAGCATGTCTTCTTTACTAGGCAAACTGTCTAGAAGGGAAAATAGAAATAACAACACATTGGTTTTTTGTTTGTTGCTATGGCTAAACAACATAGCAACAAGCCTTAGGACACTTACCTATATTCAGGAAAGAAAGTGAAAATTTATTCTTCTGTATCAAGTGCATAATATATGCACACAGAGCAAAACCTCATATCCAAATAATGACCTTACATCTTACTCATACTTTTCAACAAGTGAGACAGATAGACCTTAACTTTTCAGAAGGTAAATTAAGTATGACTTGTCCCTGGGAAAGGCTTTTTTATATGAATTAAGCAACTATTTTTATACAGAGAGAGAAAGAAATGTAAGAGGACAGACCATTAGTGCGATATAGAAACAGGAGAAATAAAACAAAGGAGAAACTTCTATTGAGAGATCAAATTTCTGGCTGTTCCTCATGCATGTTACAAGTGATGAGCTTTTCCAGAGAGTTTCACAGAGCATAGGACTGATCAGGATATATTTTGCTGTTCAGTTTGTTTGTTTTTCTATTCCATATTATTTCCTATGGTTTATTTCTAATTGTTTGGGTTTGGTTTTTTTTTTGTTTTAGGTGGTTTGGTTTGTTGGTTTTTTTGGGTTTTTTCTTTCTTTTTTTTTTTACCTCCAAAACATTATGTGAAAGCTTTTCCAAAATTTGCTGTTCTACATTCTGAATAAAAATTTTAACTCAGCTTCTACAACATGTTTAGTCAGAAAAGCTGCAGAACTAGTGATGGGAAGTAAGATGGTAAAAATTAAAGTGAATTTAAATTATTTTCTTTTACTGCTATGAAAGAAATGCAGACCAGAGCCAGTTCAGAAAAAATAGAGATCAACCTGAACTGTCATTCATATCCCCAATTTAAAATTTTTTATCTCAGGTTTCTGTAAGACAACTTCACTAATGCAGATAAAACCAATCATAGTATACCTGGACTGCAGACTATGATTAAACATTGCTTTAAATTTTGCTACTATACTTTAGCTATTCCATGACATTTTACTTCATCTCTCTGGCATACTTTTGTTCTGAAATGTCTCAATCATTGTAACAAAAGTGAGAGTTTAGCTTCCAAAGTTGATTTTGTCCTTTAAGACTATCTCCACCACCTCCTTGATTATATACTTAGCTACATTTGCTTAACTAAAACTGTTATATAGAATATAATCCATTGTACTTGTGTGGACAGATGTAAATGGAAACAAGGAGGAAAAAAAATAACCCATGCTGAGGGACATGTATGTTTCCAAAAGACTGAGCAGGAGGTATGTAGACAAATCCTATTATTGGGTAATGAGATTTGTGTGCATACCCGGACACTATAATAAAAATGTAGCTGTTTTTCAAAACAAAGTGAAAGAAAGGGGCAATCTTTTCAGCTGAGGTCAAATTCTGCTTTCAGTAAGGATGTAATAAATTCCATTAAAATCAACCTTATTAGTGTCCAAAAGTATCTGAAAAAAAGAAATAGCCTTTACATTCACTGAAATTTCAGATGACTTTGAGTCTGATCATGCTGTCGTTGAAATTAACAGCAATTTTGCCATTGAGGTGTAGCATCAAGCTTATTAATTGCTAATCTGCTAAAGCTCTCTCAGTGTCAAGAAGTTTGCATCCCTTATAATAATTTTCTCCTATGAAGTGAAACATGTCTTCTGCTACTAAAGAACATAGAGATATGTTCCCAAAGTATTTTTTTTTATAATCATAATGTCTAAGAATATGCTTCTCCATAAAGGAAAACTGGTACTCTTTGGTAATAAAAAGACTCTGCCAGCAAAGTGATTTAAGAAAAACATGCTAAAATGCAGAAAACGGAGAACATTGCATAACTATACATTTATAGATAACTATGTTTAAAAGATAAAGACTTGAAGGCAGCTTTAGAAAGTGCTAGTAGCCTTTGTGCTTTACGAGATCATATGCTGAACAATATTTTATAAATAGAATATGTCTTTGTTTTGTTTAATCTTCCTGGTAATGCAGAACTATTTAGAAGTAGGAAGATAGATAAGTCATGAAAGGTAAGTAGTCATCCACTATTTCTAATTTTATAAGTAGACAAATGTTAAGTGTTCCATACATAAGAGAATAAGGTCTCCATATCTCTTAATTTCCTTTTTACACTGCAGGATTCCTTTTTTCCCAGGGAAAGTCCTATGGGAGAGGACTGCACACTCTAGCACCTTGATGAGTTCCAGCTTCAGAAGCTGAGGTGACTGCAGTGCTGAGCAGTGGGGGTAAGATTTTAACTATCATGTACAAAAATAAGTCATTCCGCAGAAGTCTTCATGTTCTGAGATCACACTAATATTTATAAACACAGTGTGCATCAGTTGTATGCTGTCTCCAAGATGTGTGTCAAAACAGTAAGTATTCAAGTGATTGGATGGTCAGTTTTAAGGAATATTTCTAATCCTGGTAATGGTAATATTTATAGATCCTTTCTGCTGAATATATTGTCAGGCAGTTGTTAAAAATTAGACGGTAGAAAATATTTGGTGATACAAATAGAACAAAGTAGGAAATTAATGAATTTCATCACTACTTATGAGAACTATGTAGTCATAGTAGTATATATTTGTAACTACAGAAGCTAATACCTCCAGTTTGTAAGTTGATTATTAATTCACATTCAGACCAGATACCATTGCCTTTTTCAACAATCATGGGATAGATTTGAGAAGGCAGTCATAGAACAAAATGACAGAGGAATAATTTTGATAGTTACTAGCATAGCATCTGTCACTCTCACCAACTAGATAAACAAGCAAATGATTACATGTGCAAATTGTACAAGATAGGGCTGGGCTACAAAAAAATGTGACAAAACCTTCTCTCAGTGGCTCGGGTTTCTTCTCACCAGCTCAGGAGGAGGGAGACTTTTCTGTGAAAGGGGTGACTTTATCTGTATTTTCCTAGTGCAGGATATTGGCTGTCTACTACTTTCCTTTTTCTCTTTCCATTGAAACCCATTCAGGTGAGGTGATCGCTCAGTTTTTCCCAATGTGTATTTCTGGGCTACATGCATATAATACAAAGGAGTATGACTCTGTACGTGAAAGAAAACAGTTGGAAGAGTTGTGAAAGAAGTTTTGAGTGATGAGAACACTGTCATGATGTCAGTTACAGCATGACCTTATTTCTGATCTGTTTTTCACTGCTGAGTCAGACTGAACTTTCCTATGCAAGGGTGACACTCACATAAAACTGGTGGAGGCAAGATCAGAATGAGGCTTCATGTCACTAGGAAAAATAAGGATAGCACAAAATAATGATTTAAAATGAAGGCATGGGCGAAACATTGCTTCCTCACAGACAGTCCCACTGTTGTCATGGAGACTGAAAAAAAAAATTGTTAACAACTTCTACAAACAAAAATAAAAGTGTTCAGAAGCTCTCCCATCATCCTCCTTACAAGTACGAATGCACAATTCTTTGATGCTTGCTATAGACTCTGATGAAATAAACAACAATAAATAGGTATGGGATTTCTTTTTGTCTCTAAATGTATGCTTTTATTTTACCAGAACCAATTTAAATATAAATAATAGAAAAAAAAAAAAAATCCTATGTATGTTTGCAAATACATACACAGCCAGCAGGCAGGAAGCTAGCGTTGCAAAATCCTACAGAAATTACAGAGCTCAGCGGCTACCTTACACAGGGGAACTCACAAGAAGAAATCTGGTTCAATGCTGCTTACACAGAATTTGAGGGGATTTGAAGGACTTGGAAAGAAATTTGCAGCAGACAATTTACTGCATGAGGATGATACCCAAACTGCACAGTACAAAAAGCTAAAGGAAGAGATGCATCTTTTCAATTCCTCCTTCCAATTCATCTTGAAAATGCCAGCTTCTGAGCTTCAGCAATTCTGAGTCACCTGCCATGCAAGGTCTGTGACATACTTCAGTAGAGGTCACTCTTTTCTTTCAAGTCACAGCTAGAGAAGATGGTTTCTATTCCCCTTTCCCTCGTATGTAAAGAGATTAGCAAGTATTCACCTAGGAATAAGATGCTCAGCTCATTTAATAAAATATGTAAATGTTATTAAGGTCAACCAGAAGAAGAATGTGGGTTTGCAAGTTTAAGGTGAACATGTGGTGATGCAGGAGGCTAGGATTTACTCTACCAGGACACGGAGTCATAGAATCGTTTAGGTTGGAAAAGACCTTTAAGATAATAAAATCCAATTGCTAACATAGTGACTATCAAGTCCAGCACAAGTTACCACATAATAATCAAGAACTCTTCAGTGTAAAATAGGTAATCCTAGGCCCAAACGCAGGCTTTACCCTTTTGCAGAGAAAACTTCCATCTATACAATGAGTGTTACATGTTTCTATACTTTTTTCCTGATCTATGCTGTCATCCTGACACAGAGCGGAGGTGAAATGAATTGTCATAAATCACCTAACTTATTCTTGCCCATCTGATATTTATCCCAGAACAAAACCGTATTTCTGTACTTCTCCAACAGGATTGTGAACAGATGCTCACAGAACCTGTGTGAACTCACGAGAAAATCCCCTTCATAAGATATTTAGAAACAAATGCAGGTGTGTTAGTGATTAAAGACCATTTTGATGGGCTGATATTCATGCCGAATAAGACAGTAGTTTTGCTACAACAGCTTTTTCTTGTCAGGACTGAAGTTCCTGAAGGTAACTGAATAGCCTCTGGGGTTTTATACTTCGTATATTGAAAATAAACAAAAATACACTGTAGACTTCATTTGTACTGTAAAGCAAGTCTTACATGAAATAAAATGGAAAACTGAACGGTGTAATGATTGTCTGAAACCAAATCAAGGCCAGAACTTTGAATGACTGTATTGACTGCATGTTATTACTCAAAATTTAGCAGAATATTAAAATAAGATCAAAATTACTGATTCAACAGAGGTCTTTCTGATATATCAACTGACATGTTATTGCTAGTTACTGGTTTAAACTAAAAAATTGTTATTTACCGTATTTCATAGCTGAGACTCTTTTCAAGCTCACAGGTCTTGTTGTCACAGTGCAAGGTCACTTGAAATCTATTCTTTGGTCTAAATGATGTTTAAAAACAAAAGTAGATCCTGAGTAGTTTCCCACCCTTCTTGGTTCTGTAGATAAACAGATGCCTCATTCAAAACAACATAGAATTTTTTGGCTCAAAGTCACCTTTCAAAAAGAGGGAGACATATGCATTTGTTTCTGTTGATTTCATTTTGGAATAGTGTTGTGATTTATTTATATCACCTCAACAACTGCTGCTGGAAGGATGCCCCAGGACAAGAGAATATATTCTTAGTGTTCAAAACTGATCTCTTTACAAAGAAGACTAACATCTAGCTCCACATAGATATATCCTGTTATGCAAATATCTGGGTGCAGTGAATCATTAAATAGACAAAGTCACAGCTAGTGTAAGAGGGCAGTACTTGTGAAATGAATGGAGCCAGGCTTGCCTTTTTCAGCAAAATATTTTTCCTCAGGCTTTTTAACATCCAAAGTGTAAAGAGCCAGCATGCTATCATTCTGCCTGAGCTGTACAGTTTTGCTATGGAACAAAAGATCTTTTTCATTAGCAACAAGCCCATTGAAAACAGAAGCAATGGATCTTTTTAACTATTAATGGAAAAAACATTAGCATAACATTAAGTACACAACTGGGGAAATCCCCAAATTAAAATTCCTCACTTGGAGTGGGTTCAGCTGCAGTTTGTATAATCTACAGCATACTCTAAAGCATGGAGGTCTGATTTTCCCAGATTCATATGTATACAAATTTAAAAGATTATTTTCAACTCAATGTATATGTATAATTTCAGTAATTGTACAGACAAATCACTCATTTGTCTGTAAATGGCCAGCTATTCTTTTGCAGATGGTGAAAAATGGACTTAATTAGAACAGAGATATTGCCTTTAGATAGTCAAGATACAGCAACTTCATAATGATGCAGGAAAATTCCTGAGTCCAGTCTCATAAGAAGATGTTTAAATATGTTATTGAACTCTATTGGGTCAAAAGCATGCTTATATTTTCTTTCTAGAAAGAATATTTATCTGAATTTCAAGTAATATGCCTAACTTCAGACTTACTTCATGTGTCAATTATTTTGTTATTTATAATCCACAAAGCAGTATCAGGGAACTTAAAATTGGAGAAAGTAGATTGCTGAAAATGAATCCTTCCATACCTGTAAGTGTAGTCCCGTTGATCCAGTTGAAATGGATAAGATTTACAAGACTGTCACCCTAAAGCATAAGGTCTTATGATTTAGAAAAAAACCCAAAACATTTAAATAAATGCATAGAAAAAAAATTAAAATCTGTTGGTCAATTTATGTTTGGACAAGACTCCATTACAGTTTGCAGATCACTGGTCGAAAAGGGTGTTCTATACAGATTTATGTGGAAGCTGGATAAGGTCCAGAATAAAAACATCTTTTGACACATTTTGAACAGAAGATGAGAGGAGTTAAGCAGATATTAGATCACTTTCTGTTCTCAGACACTGTTGCAGATTTTTAGAAGTAAAAGGCAACATCTCCTGCCAGTTACATCTGTGTAACACTGACTTCAATGGCATTTTACAGTTAACAAAGAGTTAGATCCAACTTGTTGCTTCTCGCAACACATCCTTATACCTTTGCCTTTCAGGACTTAAACATCCTGTTTGCTAAAATAGGTGAAATAGACCCATAAGTCGTTTCTATTACTTCCTGAAATAACATAAAGGAGACAAACTATATAGATAAATACAATCCTTTAGCAACAGCAGGAGTGTTTGTTAACAATGAAAGCTGTAACTCCTAGGGATGCTGTAATCTCAAGTCTCCATAAAAAAATAAAGTAAAATCTTCTTCCTTACCTATCTTACCTATCAAGTTTGCTTTCCTTCTCTTTTATTTATGTGGGGTTTTTTTAATTATCATTAGTTCATTTTGTAATTATTTTGCCTATGTCAGAGACAATGTTTGAAAAATGTTCTGTACAATGCATTTACGTCATATTGTGTTATCTAGACATATGAATCCATTTTCTGTAACTGCAAAAGCTGGTAAACCCAACTGTAATAAAAGGTATAACAGATAAAAGCTGTCAGACACAGAACCTGTCTTGACTGCTGGTTTAGTCCATTTTCTTCAGTGATATGTGAAATTGGTCTCCTTTGCCTTCCAGAATAGGCAAAAGTTTTTCAACTTTTTTTCCTGACTTTGCTTGACTTAGTCCAGCAATTCAGTCAAATTTTCTCTCTGTTGTTCAGTCAAGTCAATATATTTGGTAGAGGTGTAAGAGCAGCAGAATTTGCTCCATTTGTTCTAAACATGCTGTGAAAATACTAATGTGTTTACATAAAAGCACAAGTCTGAAAACACAATAAATCAACACCATGCTGTTCTGGTGTCTAAAGCAAGAATTATGAAAAATGTTATTAAATTAATGTAAAAATGGTAAATTAAATCTAAACTATAAATGGTGAAGAGATTAGAAAGACTTTGAGTACAATTGGCAATGTTTGTTCTATATCTCTGTAAATGTCAAAATTTAGACATTAATACTGAAAGTCTAAACTAGATTCAGATCTGGGGTTTTTTTAATAAGTAAATACTTTTTTTTCCTTTCTCACACTATGATCCAGTCAATATTTTTTTTTTTTTTAGCAAGGCTTCCAGGTGTTCAGGCTGTTTCATTACCCTTTTGATAGTTCTAACGTGTTAGGGTTTGAGAATGGTGGACAAGTCAAAGTGAAGAACATTTTTCATGTTACACCTTTAATTAAGTAACAAAAAGATTATTTTCTGCAAAGCCATTAGTCTATTGTTTTTAGTGCTAAATAGCACACTGATGCAGACTGGTGCATTCTACCTGGAGAGGAAAAAAAAAAAAAAAGAAAAAGGAATTGTAGGCCAGGAGGACAAGAAGATTACTAAATTACTAAATTATTTTTAAGCTTGCAAATTGCATAGAGATTGACTGACTGCAACAAGCAGATTATTCATCTGACTTTTTCAACAGCAAATCCAAAAAGCTAACTGGCAGACTGTAAACTTTGCAGGAATAGATTTAATCTTCTTACGAAGAAATATGAGTATGTAATATTATGAAGAGCTTTTAAAATTCCTCCAAAGAAGTGACCTTTCATATATTATACCACAATTCACACACAAATGTTAATGGTACTGAAAATATTTTAAACTGTTTTTAAAGATTCATGTAGATGTTCATTACTTTACAGGAGTAATATCTTCTTTTAATTGAATTGTTCTTTCAATTAAATTTCCTGGTGTAGGATCAATAGAAAAGCACAAGGTACAACAGAGAATTTTAATGCAAAATTCCCAAAGGAACTATAGATATTGCCATAATCCAGGCTGCAAAATTGAGGAACCTGGGGTATCTGGTACATTAAGAAGACTCCAAAATCCTACCATGTGATGATTCAGTCCCCTAAGCCCAGGCTAGAATGAAAGTGATAAGCATGAAATTCACAAAACTTGATTTTAATTCAGAAGAGGACACCTAACTTAAGACAGTCCATCCCTGAAAATACAATAAAGAATCAGTACTAGGTTTATATCTAATAATCTACAGAAAATTTTGAGTTATCTACCCTTTCCATTCTCTGCTTATTTTAGGGGAGGCATTTATACCTACCACCATTAAGTGCATTATGAATATTTGTCTGTAGAGTATTTTGGAGGAAGCTATCCTCCCTCCTATCTGATCAGTGTTTTTAAACACCTTTTTTTTCTTTAATAAGAAATCCAGGCAAGCTGAGACTGATCCAGATCTAGATTTATATAGTATGCTTTATTAACACCTGTAATATACATATCTCTTTCTATATATGTACATATATAAGTATTAAAATATGTAGGTACACTGTATGAGGTGATACAATTTCAGTAGAAACATTTATATTCCTTTTCTCTGATATGGATTTGAGTGACAGAACTGATGGGTAGTTATGGAAGTCTGCTTTTGACAGCTACTTGTCTCAATTATATCAAAGCAAGTATTCATATACTTATCCCCTCCATTTTCATAGAAATTCTGTATAGTTGTGTTATCAGTTTAACTGTCTAGTAGAAGCAAACAAACAAACAAAGTTCATCCAATTTCTTCCTTGATATCAGGAAAGGGGTGAGTTATAAACAAAATGTCAATAGCTGGGTGAAATCAATAGCCTGATGGGGTGTTGTCCATGTCATGCTGGCTGTGTTACACATGTTACTTTTCATACAGAATGGTGGAAAGGAAAGCAGGTAATAGAGGAATATTTTTATTTAATCAGACCAAAACTGCACATAGCCCAATTTTATTTTACTTACTCTAGGTAGGTGAAAAGTCAAGAATATATGAGCAGAAGTACCACAATACCACCTTTTAATGTTCTCAAACTGTGTTCATCTCAGGGACTACCATTTTAAACCATGTGTTGATTCCATGTATTTGATAATCCTCTGTGGATTTCTCTTCCGTAATTTTATCACCTGATGCCATGCAAACTCCTTCTCTTAAGAATCCTATAAAGTGATATGTATTAAATTCAGGAGTGGGTTTTTTTGCAATATACCTTTGGATGTTCTAAGATTTTCTAGGTATCTGGTAAACCTAATGAGCAAAAACTGAAATAATTTATTCTGTGTCTAAACTAGTAAGTTAGGCAGTGGTAATAAATGTTACCAGGTGCTAGAAATTTATTATGGGCATCACTGAAGAGTTAAAATGGTTACTAGAATGGTTTTTACCTAAGCTACCACTTTCTCAAGAATTGCCTGGACACAATCAAAGAGTTTTGAGGTTGTAGAAACTCTTGCCAATAGACAGTCTGAGAAACAGACTTCAATAGTATGGGTGTGGATCATGACGTATCAATTAGACTCTCAGAGAACAAAACTATGAATATTCAATTCACTGACAAAAATGTAGTTACAGGGTAATCTGTAGGGACTGTCAGCATCTCTAGCAGAAATGCATTTACAAGTGAATTCATAGATGTCTTTTAGAAAACAAGGGACTTTTCAGTGTATGCAGCTTATTTAGTTCCTTCTTAACATCTTATGAAAATGCAATGGGAATACTGATAATGTGGATAATGTAGGATAAAAAAGAACTACAGGAATGTTCACCTGACAATGTTAATAAATTTAAAAAAAAAAAAAAAAAAAGATGAGGGGGAAAATGTTTTCTGGATGGAGAATGGTGCTGTTTCTACATTACAGTTTGTGACAGTGAACTGTCATCTCACTTGGGTGTCTAATGGACAGCTCAGTTTAGAATGTACCATCTTTGAACACATTTTTAATGATTTTTCTCAGCTGGAGTGTGTTTGTGCTATTGATCCTCTGTCTATGAAAATTCAGGAAGGGAGCAACAGAAACTGGGTTTATATCTCTACTAGCATTGATGAAACTCAAACTTTCATTTCAAGACTGCAGAGAAAGAAGTGTTTCTACCGAATAGGTGTAGTTTATACAGACAATTTTTGAAATCCCTGTGATAAGCCCAGAAAGTGTTTAGGCTCTGCAGTATCCTGTGGAGAAACACTAAGCGCTGTTAGCAGTGGCAAAATGACCTATGGGTAAGCGCTGACTTGATATAAACAAGAAATGGTCTAAGAACCACTTCACAAAAGGAGATGGTCTGACAGTCACTTTCCTACTACAGCTCAGTACAGTGTAAAATGAGACATAGGAGCAGTTCCACTGTGCACAGCAAGATATAAAAGAATGGGACAAAGAAAAGAAAATAAAAGAATTTCACTCTAACAAACACTGAAGGAGAAATGTACGTAAGGTGGAGGGTAATTACCTGAGCTGAGATCTGGAGCTGTATGTGCCCTCACTGTAAAAAGTGATACAAGGTTTAAAATGCCAACAAATAAATGACTGATAAATAAATGTGTAAATTACATTGCTATGGTTACCTTTCACTGAGATGTCTCTGAATTGTCTAGTAAAAGAAAAGAAATGTCACATACATGGCTAGTCTTGCCCCAGCCTCCACCATTGCTCCAGCGAAACACCATTAACTCCAAGAGTCTTTTTCAGCTGTGATATTTATAAGGTGATCTGAAGGGCACAAGAAGATGTATAGATTAATATTTTTTCTTCACTGAGAAAGTGCTTCTTTCTGTGATTAGTGTAATTACTTTTTTTAAAGTAACTGATGTTTATTGAGTTTATTTGCTGATGAAACAAGAGTATCTCCCAAGAAAATAGTAGCAATCAACTTGACAATGAAGAGAGAGAAAACTACGTTTGAAATTTTTTGTCTGATAAAATAGTAGGCCTAGATTCTTAGACTGCTTTGTGAGCAATTAATAAAAGAGGTTATTCCTAATCCAGTGGTTACTTTTCCATGTACTATTGACCAGTTCATTATTTTATTGAAGGCTGAAGTCAGCATTGTATGTACCCAGTTCTGAATGTAGCATTATAGTTGCAGTCAGTCTTGGGAAAGGAGACCTCATGGAAGGCTGGAGTGCCCTAACTGCATGCCTGCGGAGGTACATAGAAGCATTTTACAAACAAGCACATAAAAAACCCATGGGAATGAGTAAGTGCAAATGTTTAAATTTCCACATGGAAGCTACTCCATGGATTTGAGTTTAAGCAATATTTGAAAACACTAACCATCAGTCATGTATAAATCTCCATAGACCTAGGGACAGCTTCAGTCTAGATAATACCCACATCAACTTTTGCTTTATTTCCTCACCTAAAACTGCAAGTATCCTTGAAGTAATCAGAATGGGGCCTGATCCCATTTCCAGTGAAACTGAAGTCAAGTCTCCCATTAACAGGAATGGTATTAAGGTCATACATACAGAGACTTAGAACATGTTCTTCTTCCTCTGTGGGACTTAACAATCTATTAAAGCACATTCTATACATCAGGTTTCAGATAATACCGCCTCTTCTTTAAGTGAGGGTCTTCAGATACATATTTCCTCAGTTCACTAATAATGCTACAAATTTACTCAGAAGCAGTAGAAAGCCACAACTTTCCCCTCTGAGCTTTTGAAGTGTGATAGCAATACCAAAGGTCTACTTGAACAACCATGAATGCACTGTAGAATCAATACAAAGTGGTAGTTAACTGAAATAGGACTGTGCAAGATAGAGTATATATATAAATAAAATACCAGTAGCTTGAGCTCAAAACATATTCTGAAGGGCAAACGGAAATAAATCAAGCTTTATTCACTTCCTAACACATCACTGTAGTCACCTTGGAACTATTGATCTATCTATCTGAAAGCCCTTCAAATTAGAATATGTAACCCATGTGCAGACACTATGGTCCAAATTAATCTAGGCCAATTTCCATAAAATCATAGAATAATTTGGCTTGGAGGAGATCTTCAAAGGTCATCTAGTCCAAACCCCCTGCACTGAGCAGGGACATCTTTAACTAGATCAGGTTGCTCAGAGCTCCTGTCCAACCTCACCTTCAATATTTCCAGGCATGGGGCATCTACCAGCTCTCTGGACAACATATTCTGGTGTTTTACTACCCTCATTGGTAAAAAACATCCTTCCTTCTATCTAGTCTAAATCTTCCCTTTTTTTAGTTTAAAATCATTACCCTTTGTCCTGTTGCAACAAGCTCCGATGGAAAGATTGTCCCGATATTTATTATAGGTCCCCTTAACTGAAAGGCTGCAATAAGATGTCTGCAGAGCCTTCTGTTCTCCAGGGTGAACAACATCAACTATCTCAGCCTTTCCTCATAGGAGAGGTGTTCCAGACCTCTGGTCATTTTTGTGGACTCCCTCTGGACCTTCTCCAACAAATTCATATCCTTCCTGTGCCGAGTGCTCCAGAGCTGGACACAGTACTCCAGGTGGGGTCTCACAAGAGCAGAGTAGAGGCTGAGAATCACCACCCTCAACCAGCTGGCCATTATTTTTTTTATACGTCCTAGATACAGTTGGCCTTCTGGGCTGTGAGAGCACATGGTCAGCTCATGTCCAGCTTTTCATTCACAGGTCCTTCTCTACAGGACTGCTCTCAATCTCTTTATCCCCCAGCCTGTATTGATATCAGGGATTTTCTGACCCATGTGCAGGACCTTGCATTTGGTCTTGTTGCACCTCATGAGGTTCACATGGTCCCACTTCTCCAGCTTTTCCAGGTCCCTCCAGATGGAATCCCATCCCTCTGGTGTGTCAGCTGCATCATTCAGCTTGGTGTCATATGGTCTAGAGGTGAACTTGTAGAGTAGGGCTAGTGGTTGGACATGATGATACCAAGGGTCTTTTCCAACCTAAATGATTCTGTGATTCTGTGATTTACAAACTTGCTGAGGGTGCATTCAATCCCCCTGTCTGTATCATTGATGAAGATGTTACACAGCACTGGTCACAGTAGCATATCTTTTAGGAGGATCTGTTCCTTGATCTTCCCAGGGACAAAGGTAAGGCTGACAGGTCAGTTCCAAACCCTTAATCATTCTTTCAGCCCACCATTGGACAATCTGTAGTATCTCCCTGTCTCTCCTGAGCTGGTTGACATACTTGTAGAAGCCCTTCTTATTATTCTTTGCATCACTTGCCAGGTTCAGCTCCAGCTGCACCTTGGTCTTCCCGATCCCACCTCTACACAACCAGGCAGTGTCCCTGTACTCTTCCCAGGATACCTATACCTGCTTCCACTGCCTGTGCATTTCATTCTTGCGCTTCAGTTTACCCAGAAGGTCTCAGCTCAGCCTTGTCAGTTTCTTGCCTTCCTTGTCTGATTTCTTACACGTAGGGCTGTCTATTACCTGGCTTAAGAAGTTATCCTCCATGTTTTCCAGGAATCTCCTGGTTTGCCTACAGCTTGCCATACTACTTTTCCAGCAGATGTTGGGGTGGTTGAAATCCCAGAGCAGGATGAGAACCTGCAAGTGAAAAACCTCCTGTAACTGGAGTAAGAATCCTTCATCAATAGGCTCCCCTTGATCAAGCAGCCTGCAGTAAACACCAGTAAACACCGATCACAAGGTTTCCTTTGTTGACTTTTTCTGTAATTCTTACCTATAAGCTTTCAATCTGCTCATGGCTATTCTTTAGGGACAGCTCTTCACGTTATATCCATTTCTTGATGTAGAGGGCAACATTTCCCCCACCTCTTTCCTGTCTTGTCTTTTCTGAACAACCTGTAGCCATCCAAAGCCACAATCTCATCATGGGTTTTGTCCCAACAAGTTTCAGTAATGGCAACTAGGTTGTAGCTTTCCAGCAGCACGATGGCTTCCAGCTCTTCCTGTTCATTGCCCATGCTGCATGCATTGGTGAAGAGGCACTTCAGCTGGGTTGCTGTCTGTGTCTCACCTTTTCAGAGGGACTCCCTTTAATACCCTTGAGTTATTTCACCTATGTTTCCCCATTGGCTTGTATTACCTCAGGAACCCCTGGCTCATCTCTGTAAGATTTCAAGTGTGCTGCAGTATCCCCAGCATTCCTCAGAGGCTGAGGGTCCTCAATAGCACTTTGTCCCTCGACCACGGCATGGCATCCCACACCTTGTCACAGGCAAGCCTGATATTATCCCCCTCCCCATTCAAGTCTAGTTTAAAGCCCTGTTAATGAGCCCTGCAAGCTCCTGAGCAAAGACCCTCTTCCTCCTTTGGTAAAGGTGAATCCTGCGTGAATCCAGCAAGACCAGTGCTGTGTAGGCCGCCCTATTATCAAAAAAACCCAAACTGTAGTGGTAACACCAGCCACGGAGCCATGTATTAATAGTCTGAGTCCATCTGTTTCTTCCAATGTCACTGCCTGCAACTAGAACCAGAGAGGAAAAACTAACCTGTGCCCTAGATTCCTTCAGCAACCATCCCAAGTATCTGAAGTCTTCTCTGATAGCTCTTGGACTATGGTTTGTAGCTTCATGTCCACTCACATGGAAGATTAATAACAGGTAATAGTCTGAGTGCCATACCAAGCTAGGAAGTTACCTAATGATGTCCTTAACTTGGGCCCCAGAGAGGCAGCACATTTTCCTGTGAGGAGGTCCTGTCTGGCATAGTAGACACCTGGTTCACCTCAGAAAAGTTGCCTACAACCCTTTTTTTCTTCCTTATTGAGATGGTTGTGATATGGGGGGTAGGGCTTTCTGACCTTGGAGATACCTCTGGTGTAGATGGACCATCATCTACATTCTCCATTGACACACCTGTTGTACAGAGGAACCTGAAGGGTTGAGATGGGCAAAGGGGGAGTTCGCCTACTGCTTAGAGAGGGGAGTTGCCTCCATTCAGATCTTTCATTTAGCTGCTGTCTTCAGCCTGGCACTGTCTAGGTACAGTGTCCCCTTGATCTTGCGTATTTTCTAGTATGGCTCCTGTTTCTGTCTCAGGGATGGTAGAGATTGGCTCTACCAGTCTATCTCTTGCTCAGCCTCCCTGATGTTCCTTAATCTACTTCCTCTCACAGCTCTGACACCAGGTTGAACAAATTGTCCACCTGGTGACACAATGTACACAGCAGTTCCTACTACTGCCACCCATTACCATTGAAAGTTTCTGGTTCTCCCTGCAGCCTGAGACCTAGACAGCTGCATGTTTTTCTCAGAGCTCTGGACTGCCACCTCCATTTTGGTGAGCACAGAGCACAAAGCTTTCTGCCCGGTGGCTACTACTGCTAAGCTCCTTCTGAGACGGTGATGACAACCAACTGAACTCACGTCTTGAGCTGACAGAACTTCAGCACCCTTCTTGCACAAACTGCCATGTCATGCTCTGGCTCCTCCGTCATGCACAGTTGGCTCACTTTGAAGTGCTCCTGGTCACTAGTGTTCCTTAGGTCACTTTCTATAAGCATGCGGGTAGCCGTGGTTTCTCTGGTGATGCCCAGGCCCCTTGTAAGAGCCTGGCTATTGTGTGCCTCAAACCTTGTGTGGTGATAAGGTCTGTAAAGACATGTCTGGAAGGGATAGGTGTTGATTGCTTTTAATGTTTTTGTGCCCCCCTTTGGCTCCTTGCAGACATGTTTTAACAAAAGGAAGAGATAGGTTCTGCATAGGTGGGACTCTGTCTTTTCTTTAGTTGCTTCTGCTGACTGCGCCATGGGGGAGGTGGATGGTAGGCGCCAAGCTACTTCTAGCTCATGGAGTTCATGCAAATCAATGCCACTTCCTGTGGAAGTTGGGAATACCACCCATATACCTCAAGGGTATAAAAGGGACAGAAAAAATATTGATTAGGGTGCACCCACCACCAAAGAACTGAAGACTTGGACTGAACCAGTGAGACACCGCTGGATCCATGGGTGGTGATAACCTTTTCTCTTTATCTTACTCTCTCTACTCACTCCCTCACTCCCTCTCTCCTTTCCTCTTTTCTTATAACTCTTTCTTCCTCTTCCTCAAAATTTAGTCACAGCATAAAATAATCGCCTACAAAGATTAACACTTTTATCTGTACTGTTTGTTGATTGTTCTATTAGGGAGAACTAATAAACTGTTTTGTTATTGTTCCTCGGAGTCATTGTTGTGACTCTGCCGCCCTGGCTGCCCTGCCATGCAGGGACAGCCTCTTTCAGGGGATCACAAAGATTCACCTCCCTTGTTGTCCACTGAGTGGGACAAGACACCCCTTCAGTGGTTCCCACGAGAGATGCTGGCTCCTGACAGGCCTCTCCACTGCCCTAATGTTTCCCTACCTTAGGAAAAACTGTTGTGCAGTGAGATCTGCCACTCCACTGTGGGCGTGGATGGCTCTGGAGCACCTCCCCTTGGAAACTCAAATTTAGATATCTAGATCAGTTGCTAAAGTTGGATAACTAACTTCAAGATTTCTTCTGCAGTTCATGGGGAGCAAGAGAAAGCGTGTCTTCCAAAATGTAGTTCAGTCAACATGAAGTCTGAATTATGAGTATGAAATGCCTGTTTCTCTATGTCAGCTCTATAGGGTTATCTCCATCAGCTATCAGTGGAAGTTACAGTATCTGACATAGATACATTGAATGCCTCAAGTGAAGTGAAGGTGAATGTGTCCCAAAACAATTGATGGTGTTGAATAATTCTAATAGATAAAAGAGACACTAGAAGACTGTATGACTTATTCAAGTTCACAGGCAGAATGTATGTGTGACAGAAAACTGAAAATAAAATGCAGTTGTCTACTTTGCCTAGTATTTACTTTATATTTCTACATATTCTCCCTGGGGTGACATCCACATCTGATGAGCTGTTGGCTTTGGTTTTAGAGGGTAGATAGAGAGCATGTACCACACTTAAAAATCTCAAAAAATATTTATGTACAATTGAAGTGATGAACCCATTCAGATGTTTGTGAGAACAACAGCAGCAGTTTGAGTTGTTCTGGAGCTGTTTTATTTGTTTCTAGCACTCTGTGGCCATGGTCCCTTCCTTGCTCTGCTCCAATGATAAAGGCTGAGCCAGAGGTCAGCAATGGGCTGCCCATGGTCTCACAAAACAGTCTATCTCCCAGCCGCCCAACTGTCTTATAGCTGTTCTCTTGTTGTGCCTCTGACAGTGTAAGAAAGACTGCAGAGACAGCCAGGCTCTGTCCTAGCTTTGCCTGCTCATCTTGGTCCTTAGAACAAAATCTGTTTGACTTAGTTCATTTCTGAAGATGGTTAGTTGTGAGAATTTAAATGCCTTGTCAAAACTTGTATTGCTTGCTTTAAGCTATCCTTACATGCAGTAGAGTGTAAATGATTTTTACAGTGTCCTGGCTCATCTTGTACTTTATTTTGTCATGTTGACAGCATGCCACTTTTCCTGAAGCAAACATACAATGAGCTGTGTCTTTTTTTTATATGTCTAATGTTAAAAAGCAAAGTCAGACAAAATATACCCCTCTGAATGGGCTTCGACTGCTGAGCTGCTGGCGAGCACTAACAAGTCTGCCTTGTCTGAAAGTTTTTCGGGACAGTATTTATCAATGAGGAAGGAGAATATGAACAACTACAACTTTGCTACCAACAGAGATTCACAAGAGATACAAATTAGCATAAATTTACTCAGACACCAGTATCTTCCAATTACAATATGACATTGAAAAAACATCAATGGCAATGCAATGTTTAAAAATGTGCATGTATCTGTGTTTAATACCAAAGAGATGGCCAGAGGGTTCAAAAATAAAATCATACCTTTTATATGTCTTTAATCAGAGACATTTTGGGAAAAAAAAATCATAGCATAAGGAAGGGTAATCCTGACTTCTGGTTTTTGTCCTATATTTCCTAAGACCATGGAATATGATAATCAAACAGTCTATATGAAATGTCATTCCTGTACAATGGTTCAATTGTTATTTAAATTATCTTTTGAGAGTTACTACCATGCTACTGTCTATCAAGGGAACTGTGGAGAAGAAAGCTTTCTACCGTAACTATTAATTTTGCCCACATATAGGAGTTTGATTGCAAATGCTAAATCTGAGTAAGTTATTGTGCAAGAAGAATATTTTTAATTTAGGAGTGGAAGTAATACTCATTTAAAAAAAAACCCAAAAGAAAATAAGAAAAAAAACAAATATAACAAGCCTTGTGAATTCCAAACTGATAATGTTATGTTCCACAAGACTCCTTGGCTCACCTTTTAGACAAATATTAGAAAAGCTGTTTATTAGCCTTAATTTTTATTATGTTTGATCACAAGTGTGTTAATTCTTGAATTTTCTCCTTTCTGAAACATTTCCACAGCCCTTGGGAGTTCAAAACTTTTTGCTTATCTCTGACAGCAATTCATCTACCAAATAAACTTCAAAACAAATTTACTCCTCTTTGAAGTACAAAACTGCAATGTTAAGGTCATTTGCATTTACCCATTAAACTATAGTGTTTCTTCTCTTTTTTTTTTTTAATCAAAATGACAACCATTAATGACGAAAAAACTATTGAGTCTTTGTTTCTGTCTAGCATGAAACTTATAGAATGATAATAAGGAATCACCTCAGACAAGCACAGATGAAAATGAGTTCTGCCCGCTACTGTATCTGAGCAACTAAACATTTCCAAACTGCTTTGATGGCTCTTACTTTTAAAAAGGCTTTATCTGAGCTTCCATACTCTCAACCACATTGAACTGTGTGTTATTAAAAAGTAGTTAAAGTTCTCTTTTCTAAAGTGATTAATCTCGCCCCAGCTAATCTCCTCATCCACACTCTGCTTCTAAGGCATAACAGAAGCTATTTTTCATTGGATTTCAGTTGATTAGATAGTCTGACTTAAAGCTAGTTAAACTGTGTTTCAATTGTGGTGGGGAGAGATTCCCTCTGAGTGCTAAAATCCCATTGTATCTTATGTGGGTGTGGGGCCATGGGGGTGTTTTCCCCCTTTTTTTTTTTTTTTTAATCCATTGAGCTAAAGAAGAGACCAGACCCAGCTGGATGTAAAAGCATATCCTTAGAAATCCTTTCCCTCAGGCTAATGCATTTACTTGCTTGCTTTCTTTTCTCCTTCTAGCTTCCCATGACATTCACAAATAAAGCTGTTCCACTATTTGGAAAGAAGTTCCCTCCCCTCTCCTCCCCCCTATTTTTTGCTTTGATTATAAGTTCAGAGCCAAAAATGTCGGGAACAGAAAACTCACACAAATAATTAACATTTGTCAACAAGAGCCATTATGCTACTGGGTGTAAAGCAAAATTGCATTTTTGCTACTGAAGAAATCAAATATGTCCTGAGGAGGGATGAAATTAATGGTGTTTCTAAAGTGACTCAGATACCACATTCTTTTTTAGTGAATAAATAAATAATACTAATAAGCTAACTTTATAAATAGGTGATATGACTATCATGTTGAAATATTTCCTGTTCTGGTGAGGAGCAAGTTAGGGAATAATTGGGGAAATATGTAAGTATATAGCTTAGAAAATCTGAATATTTTGCATCCTACTGTGTTGACGTGCATTACCGCAAAAATGTATTATATCACTGCTTCAGATATCAGAAAGAATGAAGGGGGCTTTGAAAGGTTAGTGTGAAACTATTTTTAAATACAAAAGGAAATAGGAGACGATTAGCATACGATCCTTTTATATATTCAACACAGCAGCCTTGAGCTGGTAGATACTACTTTCAGGCATGCAAGTATTTCTATTGACTCCAGTGAGATTATGTCTGTGTTTAAAGATGGCCATGTGTTTCACTGCTTTGCTGGATTGGAGCCATCCTTCTCACTGGCTTGCTCTGCTTTGTCCTTGTTCTCCCTCAAATAGTAAAGCCCATAGCAAGAGAAAAGACCATGAATATCTATAGGCTAAAGCATCTAGCAGCAAGAGGCAGAATAGATGCAGAAAGAACAAAGGGTTAGAAGATAAATCTGATTTATTTTTTAACTAGAACTACAAAGAAAAATGGGGGACATGAAAAACAATAGCTGTAATATATTTGGTTTGCATTACATGTTAAAATCTTTGTCAACATTAATTAAAATTGGCTTGGATAGAAACACTGTCTCATTGAAAGATGGAAAGAGGATGAAAGAGCATAAACAAAGGATAATGTCAGCAATATATCCAGATGGGAAGAGGTGTGTAGCACAGTGCTGCAGGGAGCTGTATTAAGTCAGGGATTAATATCTTCACTAACCCAGGAGAGAAGTAAATAGCATTAATTACATTCACAGATAATACTAAAGAGATGCTTGGAGGACAGGGAAGTAATACAAGGAGACTTAATTATCTTAGAACCAGCATCAGAAAATACCTGTATGCTCACACAATGCCTGACACATCAGGTCACTGGTGTTGACTGAATCTTCTAAGAAGCAAAATAGTTTAAAAAAATTGAATTGTTATAAAAATGAACGAGAGTAAAAAAAATAGCTTTTTTAAAAAAGAAAAAAAAAAAGGTGAAAATACAGAAAACTGCATCACAGGCATTCAACAGAAACAGCAAATTGGACAGCAGTAATTCTGAAAATGACTGTAAGAGAGTAATTTTCATACATTTTCCATACCCATGTGGTATGAAGAAATCAACTCATTTTTGAGACATGCATGTAAAAAAGCATCAGGGCTTATGGTGGGAAGAGAAAAGCACTTTGGCACATGATCGAAGCGCTACTGTCTTTAGAAAATTATATATGATTCTGAGCAAAGCATTATGAAGAAGATATTAACAAACAGACAGGTAAGTGCTCAAAGAAAAGATACAAACATTTTAAAGTGATTGAAGTTGTAATTATGACTGTATGTCAATTTTCTTAAATTATAAAATTTATTCTTACTGGTTTTACACATTTATATAATCACTTTGCATTAGAGGATGATATAAATATATGGAAAGCATACATATATAAAATTCTAGATTATTTAAGGTAAAGTATAATTAGGTATAAATAAAACAAAAAGTATATTTTAGATTAAATTATTTTGAT
>WUAM01000431.1:130587819-130618978 GCA_024336885.1 Actenoides hombroni | reverse complement strand
CTCTTCCCCTTTGGGGAGGGAGGGGGGTTAACAGAGAGCGTCTGTTATCGGTCTAAGGGGCTGCCCTGACCCTAAACTGTGACAGCTAGTAAACCTGTTGTTTGGAACTAAATATCCCACAATTATTATTATTTATCTTTATTAATGTCTAGCCAATGTTAGCTAAAGCTCAACCAAGTGATGTTGGAAGAAGGTAAGACAGATTTTGGAAAATTTTCTTTCTTTGCTTACTATTGATGATTCCCACTTCCAAGTTGCTTGATGCTTTGAATTCTATATGAAGATCTTGGGCTTCTTTGCATGCTTATTTAGCCATAGAAGACAGAAAAACAGCAAAAAATATTTTCTTTTTTTTTACAAGTCAGAAGTAGTGATAGAGGTCCAACTATTTATATCCTCCATGCTCAATTACATACTTTTTCTCTTAGACCGATCTTTCTGCTCTTTTCTACAATGTTGGGATTAAAAAGAGCATCCAGTTTCACCCTCTTACTGCAACAATGTCCTCCCAAGTCCTACAATGAATTTGCTGCATCAAAGCATTTACTCTAAGATACATCAGAATAGATTTGACTTATATGTAAACATGTTCACAGTGACAGAAATGCTCACTTGCAGGGAAAAACTTAATGAGCCAAAAACCACCTTCTACTCAATTTTTCCTTAGACCAAATAAATCCTAATTTTAGTGCAATTATTGGGCATTGGATAAATGTCATCCACTGTCTCTGATGTATGTGTTTTTTGCCTTCTTGTTTCATACTTTATGTTGTCTTTTTTTCTTGAAAACAGAAGAGTAAAGATGTTTAAAAAACTATGGCCTCTTTTTGTTTCGTGATACATGATTTTTTAGTATCTTTTTTAGAGTGTGTATCTTTGCCTTGTACATTTGAATGCTAGGATTTACTGCGGTTCCGGGTTTTTCAAGAAGCCCCAACAGAATTTCACAGACTTCGACTTGAAGGAAAGGAATGGATTCATCTGTATCATGCAGTTGTAGTGCTTCAAAGCAATAATAGTGAGAGGAAGGAATTATATGAGCATACATCATCTTAATATTAATAAACTGCCTTCTCCAACAGAATCTTTATTGTTATGAAGTCTTACTCTAAATAGAATAATTGCAACAATTCTTTATTTAACTGCAAACTGGACACTCTGCAAAGCTTCCTTCTACAAAACCAGTTTTCTTTTAATTAAGAAAATTTAAACACTTGACATGCTTGAAGCACAATTATCCTCCCTGAAGTTATTAAACCTGATAATTGTATTAAATTGCTTTATAAAATCAGGAAGTAGATTGTTTTGACAGTAATAGTGATTCCTGGGCCAGTGTGGGACCAGTAAAATGGTACAGCATCCCTTAGTGCCTGAAGAAAAACAACAAAGTGTTCAAAGTGAAAGCATGACAACCCTATACAGGAAAGAAAGAAACAAAATTTTCCTTCTGTATCTAAAGCCACACTCAAATGGAAGAGAAAGTTGTGGTAAAAATGTAACAAGTTAGGCTCACTGTTCTTCAGAACCTCTGGTTGATAGAAATCATTCAAAATGTGCAATTGAAATTTGTCATAAACCCCTGCTAATATGCAGATATCAACTAAAACAAAGAAGTATTTTTTTTTTCTTCATTTGCTTGTTCTAAGATTCATTAGGCTTATATCCTTCCATGGTGTGCAGCATTTTCTTAATTCTAATGCTAGAGCTAGCCTTTTCAAAGAGAAGTACTGGATTTCTAATACTAAAGCCACTGTACACCAAGTAGCTGATGTTAGAGTGGTTTTTTAACATTTGTATGATCACCTAAAGACACAGAATCTAATTTCTCACCTTGTTTCTCTTCTATAAATTTAAATATAGGATATAAATTGAAATATTAATTTATGTTTGCAGCTGGTGCTCTGCTTTTCTACTATGGAAGGAAAAATTTTTACATATGTAGTTCAATAGTTCAATAGTAGTTCAATAGTTTGTGCTGTGATATGTTCATGAATATGTGCCTGTATGCATACACACAGATATAGAACTAAAAAAAAAAAAAAAAAAAAAGAGAGATTCAGAAGAGAAAAAGGATAAACAGGGTTATGGATACTCTTTCTTGTGAAAAGGTTTTGAACAGACTGGGACTTTACAGCTTTGAAAAGAAGCTACTTGAGAGGGAACACAAGAGGGATCTATAAATGAGAGGATCCATTGGAGCTGGTTGTAATTGAGTTTGCATGACAAGGTTTGGTAGCAGGAGGGCTACATGCTAGTAGCATTCCCTATGTCCGACAGAGCCAATGCAAGCTCCAAGACAGACACACTCCTAATCAAGGCCAAGCCAATCCAGGATTGTACTACTGCTTCTGTGATAATGTATTTAAGGGAGAAAAAATTCTGCACAACAACAGCTGGAGAGAGGAGTGAGAATTTGTGAGAGAAACAACCCTGAAGAAACCAAGGTCAATGAAGAAGGAGGGGGAAGAGGTGCTCCAAGTGCTGGAGCAGAGATACCCCTGCAGCCTATGGTGAAGACCATGTTGAGGTAGGCTGCCCTCTTGCAGCCCTTAGAGATTAATGGTGAAGCAGATATCCACCTGCAGGCCGTGGAGGACCCCATGCTGGAGTGGGTGGATGCTGAAAGATGGATGTGACCTCATGGAAAGCCCACACTGGAGCCGGCTCCTGGCAGGACACGCATCTTCATTGGGGACCCATGGAGAAATCTCTTCCTGAAGGAGTGTGCCTCATAGGAAGGACATGTAGAGAGGACCCACAGTGGAACAGTTTGTGGAACAGCCTATGGATAGGACTCATGTTGGAGAAGTTCATGGAGGACTGTCTCCCATAAGAAGGATCCCATGATGGAGCAGGAGAAGAGTGTGAGGAGGAAGAGGCAACAGAGTCAATGTATGATGCATTGACCAGAATGTCCATTCCCTGTCTCCCTGCACTGCTCAGGAGGAGGAGGGAGGGAAAATATTGAGTGAAGTGGAGCTGAGGAAGAAAGGAGGGGTTGGGGGAATGTGTTTTAAGAATTGGTTTTATTTTTCATTATCCTACTCTGAATAGATCGGTAATAAATTAAATTTCCCTGAGTTGAGTCTGTTTTGCCCATAACAGCAATTGGTCAGTGATCTCTCATTGTTCTTATCTTGACTCACTCTATTTTTCTCCTTCTGTGCAGCTGAGAAGGGGAGGGATAGAGCATCTTGGTAGCACCTGGCATCCAACCAGGGTCAACCTAACACACAGATGAAAAGGGATGGAACAATCAATGTTTAGCATAAGATACAAGTTGTAAGGGAGAGTTCTAGAACAAATTAGACATACAGTTACTGCCACAAGACACTGCAAGATGGTTTCAGGAAGGAAGTGCACAGCTTTGTGAAAGGCAAAATGTATGAGTGTAATTTCTTGCTTCAGAAGTCAAATTTCAGGTTTCATAAATCTGAGAACATATATCCAGGAAATAAATAAAAAAAGGGTGAGGGAAATGCACAACCAATTTAGGGAAGACACAGAGATATATCTAGCCTAATAAATTAAACAATGTCTGGGACCATTTTCACATGTTTTATGCCAACCACCATGCAGTAGCATAGGTCTGTTCCATTAAACTCTCCTACCCTAAAAAGTGAGTGACAAAATCCAAATTGTTTATTCTGAAATATTCCTGGTTGGTGTTAAATCCCAAACAATGTCCAGAGACTGTCTTGCAGTGTACAGGCTGGTCCAGGTCAAAGGCACGTCATGTACTTTTCAAACAATTTAATGAGGGATAATTTTACACCATTGTCCAAGAATTGTTTAATATCTTACTATAGACATAACTTTCTTGTACTGAATATACATTACTAGAAAGACAGCAGCTATAAATGCAGCAGGAAGATGTATTCTGTTCTTGACTACTGCACAACAGAACATTTATATTTAGTATAATCCTACTACACAGGAGAGAACTGTTGATGGAAATAAAAACAATTGCTGAAAATTTTGTATCTTTTCTAAACATCCCTTTCCAGTGCTTTCTGGTGTTTACCGTCAAATTCTGTTAAGAATGGTAAAGAAACAGAAAGAAAAGCAAGATTTTTAGCTACTTTAAATCCACTTGCATTTTTTCCTGAGGTTAGCAATGACAATACACCAAAATTTGTGTTACAGAAAAGCATAAAAACAAAAGTGGTAAAATTATATAGATAAACCACAACATATTTAATTCCACGGTTACAGAGATATTTGGGCTATTCCAAATACTGTGTTCTAAAACTAATTCTGTTGACAGTAATGTTATCCCAGAT
The DNA here is from genome assembly GCA_024336885.1 of Actenoides hombroni. Classification (NCBI taxonomy): domain Eukaryota; kingdom Metazoa; phylum Chordata; class Aves; order Coraciiformes; family Alcedinidae; genus Actenoides; species Actenoides hombroni. The sequence goes on along the minus strand of WUAM01000431.1, from coordinate 130,614,695 downwards.
AAACCCTGGACAAGGCAAATCATAACATGAGCATCACCCTCAGGGCACCTCATATTTATCATACCCACTGAAATATGGAATAACAAAATAAAACCTAACCCAATTACATGATAATGAAATAAACTTTCAGTTTAAAAAAATGCTTTGGCCTTCTCTTTGTATCCTTATCAATCTGCTAATCTAAGAGTGGCTAGTTCTACACAGACCAGATAACTCTAATTGCACAATTACAGCATTAAGACTATTCCATTTACCCAGTAAATTGATTGGCTAAACATACTTAAGTACTTTATTATAATATAGAATTTCATAAGAAAATAAAAACAATGTTGACTTTCAGGCCTGTTGAGAAGAAAATGCAGGGCCAGGGTTTTAGCTAATGCAGATTTGTAGGAATCTGCTTAGTTAAATGGGCTTTGTTGCCTTACACTAGCTGAAGCATAGAGCCATACTTTCCTGTATCTTTTGCAGTATAATCAGAATTCAGCTGCTCATGATGTTTGTGTTACTATGTCTAAAAAGGAATAAATTCTAGAGGCATAGTGCTTACAGGAAAGGTCTTATTTAAGGATGTCAATTTGTACAATACTATTAAAATCACAACTAAATCATTCCAGTAAGCAAACTCTAGTTGCTTTGTCACAAAGATACTAGAATAAATTAAAATGTAAACCTCAAACTTGGAAAATAGTTAAATGATCAGACTAAAATACTAGTGAAGGATAAACATAATATTGCTAGTACAGGAATGGTGTTTTAATTTTATGTGTGTTTCAAGAATAAATAAATATTGCAGAACAATATTAAGCAATGTGTTTTGCAGTCAGATCATTAATACAATTACTCTTTGGTTTTGTGAGGAGGGGGAGGACCATATTAGTTCATGTTTCATTTGTGTCTTGGACAGTAAAACCTCTATTCTTAGGGATGCTATTTTAGTACTACAAAAAGTAAGAGTGTAAAGGCTGATGTTGCTTAAGTAGAGAAAATATAATTTATTTTTATCTTTTTAGTGTAATGAAGCAAAGTTTAGAAAGACTCTAATGTGAGGTCTCTCTTGTGACATCATTGTAATATTCGTTGATACTGTGGCAAATATTCTTCCATGAATTTGACAGTCTTCATACTTAATCCTATAATGGGAAATTAAATTACCTAAAAACAGTTGAGTAGTTTTAGATGTCTTAGGTACTGTAGCTGTCCTCTAGCTGCCCCTCTTGAAAGGCATCTATCTTCTTCAGGTTCCATGTCATATTTGATGGTAAACATTTAAAATAATACTAGATGACCATGTTCGCACACTTGACTATCATCTGTAATGTAAATTACACTTTGATATAAATTTTGTGGGTAAGTATAAAGATCAGAATTCCAGACTTGGAGATCTAAAGAGGCAGGTGATTGAGGAATTTTATTTGCCTTCAAAGCAAGTAACAATGTCATTATGTAAACTGAGCCTTAGGACTTTGTTATAAAGACCTCCTATGTTTTGTTTTTGGTTTGAAATAACAAAATGTAATAACAAATCTCATTAAGTAAGTGAAGCATAAATACTTTTCAGAATGTAAAATTGGTCTATTTTTCAAAATGAAAGTATCATTACTATAAATGGTGTTTGCAAAAACCGTGAGATTTACAGAATGACACTGGGAAGTAAATGCTGCCAAAAGAAATCAGTATGGACCCAAAGTTACCCCAGAGTGTCATGCAGTATTGTAACATTATCTTCTGCTTTGGTTAAAAATCCTTATTGATACATCAGAGACATCTCTATAGTAAGAATGATAAAGAATTCTGAGAATTGGGCATTATGAGTGGGATTCATCTAAACACTATGACACCAAACCTTCAGGTGTCTATAGGTGAGATAGGTGTTAATGCTTCCCCTACAGTCAGTGGAAGCCTAGTCAAAACAATCAATGAAATCTCAAGTAGGTTCATGAACAGCACACAAGAAATTTGATTCAATTGCACAAAACCAAGAGGTGAATTAGATAACCAGGAACGTCTGTATGTGTGGCAACTGAATCCCACCCTGTCTATAGTATGTCCCCTTATAATGGAGGTCTTGCCAGTGAAGCCTGAGGAGGGATTTATCTCTCACTAAGGTAAACAACTGAAACGGGGTTCAGTTACCTACACAAAGGCATCTTTTGCTATTTGAGAGATGGCTCAAGATCCAAGCTGTCTACATAAAACTGATGAATGTGACACACAGGAAATTAGTGCCTTTCTGGTGCAACAATTAGAGGCCATTTTGGGACACTTTTCATTCATCTCAAAAGACAGTAAAGGTTTATGGTTAAGTAACTGAATCACATCTTTGATATTTACTTTCAGTTGAGATTAATTCCTCTGCTGGTGCCATCAGCCCCATCTCCTTCAAGTACAAACGAGTAGGATGGGGTTCAGTTGCTAAAATATATGCATGCAGCACCATTTTAATGATCTTGTGCATCATCATATATTTCCTAAGCATACATACAGGGTTGGTAGTTATACCATAAGAACTACAGGAGATCCATACCTTCTGGAACATGAGTCAGAAGCCAAGTGGGTTTCATTAGGATGTTTCAAACATGATTAGATACTTCTTTTTAAGCAACTGAATCCTGAACATCTGAGAGTGAGATGCCTATGCAACCCTAGATATCTCACTCTCAGATTGAATTCCATCCTGTCCTGTGTTGAATACTGTGCTTCATAACAGAAGTGAAACAAGGTCAAAAAAAAGTAATGCTGTTTATGGCTGATTAAATAGCAGTTACAACTGCTTGTGCTTTTGTTACCTTTATTTGATATAAAGGAAAACAGCTTTCAACTACTATTAAATTCTTAACCAAACCCTAAAATCTGTGACATTAGCATCTCATCTTAACAAAGGATATGCAAAAATCCCAACTGAACTAAGACTGTTTTTCTAATTTCTACTGTCAAAGTATTAACTGTCATAGCTTGTTGAGTTTACAGAATGTTGTATGGGACTGCTGTGAAACAGCTATTACTTGAGAAAATATTTACAAACTCAGGATCATAATTTTAATATTTATTGAACTGTTACTTTACCAAAAGTTTAATATACACGTAATATATAACATGAACCTTATTCTCAGCCTTATCCTTAGACAAGTAGGCTTGTTTAAGCTTCTTAAGTGTTTAAGATAGATCTTGTTTTAGACACTTGGAGAGTTATCAAGCTCACCTTAATGTAAACATCTATGGCATTCAGTTATTTAGAGGGAACATGTATAATAAGCACTAATATTCAACCTTGCATTTCTGCTTCTTAATACATTGAAGATTGAAATAATCTGAACTTAAAGAATTAGTATGACCTACCACAGAGAGAGACAACTACTAATTTGGGATTTTGACATGATGAATTAAAGTGTAATTTAAAAAAATATGTTTATATAAAATACATAATTCAATATATCATTCCATATGTAATAATATACTCAATTATAGTTATATAAATATATTTATATAGTTATATATAAATAGTTATTGTTATAGTTTCATTTGTGTGTTGTTTAAAACAATAAAGCCATGATTACTTATTTTTGTTTGGAAAACATATTCTAGGAAATACATTATATTAAAAGAAAAAGTCATCTTGTGAAGAAAAAAATGTTAAGCATGAATTTATTTTCTCTGGTTAATTATTTTTGCTGACCTATTTCATATTTTTAATCAATGATTATATTTAATTCACAAGCTTCAATATATTCAAGTTTATTTAAAATGCCTTTTCCTTAATTCAATGTTTACATTCATTTTTCTTACTTTAAATCAAGTAAGGGTGAGAAGTACTACTTCCTTGATATGAAATGGCTTCGTTTCTGGATCCTTGATGGAGAAGTCTGAAATTTAGACCTGTTTACTGTCCTATTTCCCCCATCAGCCACACAGGAAGCAAGCATGCAACAAACCAACTGAAATTGTAGCTCTTTAATCAAAACTAGAAGTTCAGAATTTTGCAGATTTCTTTACAGTACTTACCCCTGTAGTCTTACATCCAACTACTTGATGACTATGTCTTACTCAGTGAACGTAGCTTCAAGGATGTCAAAGCAGAGCATCTAATTTGATTCTATGTGGGACAAGATTTCATCCAAAGGCTGAGAAATTGGAAACATATGGATAGAAATACTTATTTCTGAATATTTAATGATCAGTAAACTATCAGTTAACAAACAGTATGGATTTATCCCAAGGCTTGACAAGAGTAAAATTTAGCACAAGTATGAGAATTAAAAAAATATAGTAGTGTAGAATATATTCAAGGCAGAGACATACTAACATTACATAGGGAAAGAAAAAATTACTATTTAGTGTGCTAAATTAAAAATGGTGTGAGAGAAGGGCATTACTTGATTTTTATCACCTAGAAGAGGGGTTTTTTTGCCTTCTTTTCCCTTTTTATTCTAGAGGTGTCTTGTGTCTCTTTTAATTTTTTTTTTCCTCTGATAAAAGACAGATATCTACTGTAGATGTGTATAGATGTGAAATTAGTAATTTGATATGTTTTTTAAAAGAATGAAGAAAAGAAGAGTAATATTTCTCCATCTCCTGTGTTTTACTTCCTAAAGAATTTCCCTGAAAATTAAACAATGTATGGACTGATGAACAGGCAGTATAACTGTGGTTTAGCAAATAAGAGCAGGAAAAAAAAGTCTGTTAAAATGTGTTTGCACTCAAAGTACAGTTTTCTACAATAGACTGAGAAACGTTTTTGAAGTTTGCCTGTAACAATCTCTGATGCTTCTGTTTGATCAATGAAGTTATCCATGCTTCTTCACCTGAAAGTTGTTTTTTCTTACATGGGGAAACAGTTTAATAATGCGGAATGTAGTGTCTTCACATTCTATGGAATAAAAAGGGCAGTATCCGAGGGCAATTTATCTTACTCTAAAAAAATTCTGTAGTTTGTTAAAGATGAATCATCATCTGGAGGTGACTTACTCCCTCTCCATTGACTTCAAAACATATCTAGTAGAGAAACTTTTGCTAGATGCTTGAGGTTATATATGAAACCCATCCTCAAATATTACAATTTTGAGTTCTATGCCTTCTGAAGTTGCCTATTCTTCCTATATCAATATGATGAGGCTAGACTTAGAAGTTTATCCCTAAATATTGAAAACCAAGTAAGATTAATTCTTTCTCAATACAGACATTATTATCAACATGGTTTTAACGGTGAAGTTGCAAATGATATAGAACATCCTTCCTTGAAACATTGCTTGATTATATTATTTAAAGAACTGACTTTAGAAAAATATCAGTGAAAATGCAATGCATTAGGTTTAAAAAATGGGACTACTTAAAATACTTTAGAATTAAGTCCCTCAGCTTTAAAAATGGGTTTGAAACAGCACAGGTCTGTTGACATTCAAGATACACTGTAAAGCTAGTCTGTTGATTATTGTAATGTACATGACATGACTATTTAGAGACAATTATTTTGATATTTGTTGGTCTATTGGATGGCAGTTGTACTAGATTGTTTGATGTTTGTTACCCCCTTTTCGACCTCCTTTGACATATCTCTCAGGCTGCCCATGGATACTGATGTGTACCTTTCTATGCACACTAATTTAATGAAAAGGAAAAAAAATATTTTTAAAAATATCAAAATGTTAATTTTCAGCTTCAGTGCTCTGATTTTCATCAAAACCAAATTTCTTCTGTAAAATGAATAAGTACATAATTGGACTGTGAGGTGCAGCTGGTTAGGGAAGTTTGTCAGTTTAGTTCTTCCTCATTACTTTCTGCAACAGAGATCTAGAATGCAGTGTTGGAAAAATTTCATGTAATATACTGTTCAACAGATAATGCGGAGAAAGCTTTTTTTTTATGTTTTACCAAGTATTTTATAAGAATTTCTTTCCTTACATTGTCCAGCTCAGCACATAGGCACACATTTAACTATAAACATAAAAGTCCCCTTAAATTCATTAAAAACATCGAGGGTTTTTTGCCACAGTCAGTTTCATCTATTCTTATATTTACATTGATGTCTCACAGGGGTCATGCAAAGAAAATTTATGAACCAGGAAAGCTAAGAATATATTTTTGCCTTCACAAAACCACCAAAATCTTTTTGTTGTTTCCCCTTTCAGAAATAAATACTGGCAAATAACCATCTATTTACTTCAAAATTAATTTAATCAGATATGTATATATTTTTTCCCATTTCTTTTCTAAATGGCCTTCACCTTTCTTCTACTGGTCCATTTGATCTAAACTCTAGAACTTTAGATTTGCTGTTTATACTTATTCTCAGCTGTCATAATAGATGACACTTCTGTGCAGTTTCTACTTAATAAATTTACTATAAATGACAATTGATATAATAAATGTGTTTTTTCCTAATTTTATATTACATATCTAGTGGTACATAACATAGTGAAAGAAATATCTTGCAATACAAATAGCATTCCTGGATGGTCCCTTGTTTGAATTACACACTTCTACCTTGGCAAATTGGCACCATTACATTTCTAGTCCCCCAGCATCAATTCCAGGACATCATAAAGATCAAATTATGTCATCTGGTAAGACTAATTCATACATGAAATTCTATCCTCTTCTATGTGAGAAGAGAAGAGAAGAGAAGAGAAGAGAAGAGAAGAGAAGAGAAGAGAAGAGAAGAGAAGAGAAGAGAAGAGAAGAGAAATAGTGTGAAGCAAAGTAAGTTACACTGGAGAAGCTTGTAAAATTTCCTGCATCACCAAACTCAGAAGGATACAGTTCCCTACTGTGCATCAGGAACATGTAAATATGTCTTAAATTCTTAAAATAGATTTTTGTTGAGAGTTTCAGGTAAAATCTACATGAATCCATTCCAAGTTCCTGAAACAGAAATCTGAAGAAGAAATAACTTTGTTTATTCTTATACTGATGCTATGTCAAAAATACTGTAGTCAATTTACTTGGTTTTAATATTCCAGATGCTGGGGTTGTTATGAATGGAGTACAGTTAACTTCCTTCTGATGCAAACTTCCACAAATAGAGGAGATTGTTCTTGTCCTTGAAACTTTGAAAAATAAAAACAAACCCAAAAAAGTTCAAATTCTGCACCTCAGCACATCAGCAAAAGAGAAGCACACTGTAGGAACTAGGAGAGAGTTAATTTCAAAACATTAAGCTGAGAAAAGGTAGTTACAGGAAAGCATGAAGGAAGTTAAAAGCCAAATCCCTGTGAAAAATCTGTCATTCACAAGATGAAAAATAGAAACCTTTTTTTTTCTTTAAAAAAAAACAACAAAACCCCTTTAAAATAACAGACTCACAACCTCAAAAAAAGGAGAGGCAAAAGGAGTTTGACTTAGCAAACTGATGGGGTAGACCAAAACGAATTATTGAAGTTGTAATCACTGCAGTTTACCTACAACTCAGCCTTGAAAGCTCCAAACAAGAAAGAAAAAAATACAAAAAATTGATATGAACTCATCAGACCTTACATAGATTAACCCCAAGTTCTTATCAGAAGGACATGTCTGAAAGTTACTTGCAAGTTTTAAGGGCATCACAAAAGACACCACAGAACTTCATGATCACTTCATTAAGCTAGACTTGAGACAGAAAATAATATCCATTTTGCAAGAAGCTGGATGTGGGCTTCAGGATACTAAACATGAAGAAAAAACTTGGTCCTCCATTTTGTTTAGGACAGTTTGTAGAATAGAAATATTGGACAGTGATGAAATTTTATTTCAAAGTCAGGTTTTAGGGAAGACATAGTAGCTGCATATTGCTGTAAAAAAGTGGTAGTAGAAAGTTACATACAATACTGTTCTTTGAGATCCATTTGATTAAGAAAAACAGCATTTTTAGCACAATCAAACATTGTAACAGGTTGTCCATAGAAGTTGTGGAGTGTCTGCCTCTGGACATATTAAAAACTCAACTGAGCAATGTGCACTAACTTTACCTTACTTGAGCCAGGGACATTTGGACTAGACTTTTCTTACATGGTCATATACCGATATCATCAGTGGAAAAATAAGCAATTTAGGAAGAAATTATTAGAAGATATGCAATATTTAAGATTATTTTCTGAACTCTATTAATACCTTTGGTATTACAACTAAAGTTAGGAGGTTAATTATAATCTTTATTTGTACATTGGTTTAGATACACAGATTATAGTCCATAAAACACTCAGAAGAGATTCAGATGGAAGAATAAATAAATTAAAAGTTGGAGGATTCAGTCTGGAGTATGTTATAACCAAAGCATTAATATTTTCTGTAGGAGAAGTATCAGAACTGACTCATGCAAATCCAGAATTCCAGGCAAGTTAGATGTGGGTATTTGCACACAGGCCTTGGGCATTCCAGGGGACTGGAAATACTGTGTCCTGCTGTGTGTTATGGAATCATGGAATTACAGAATGGTTGAGGTGGGAAGAGATGTCTTGAAATCATGCAGCTCAACTATCCTTCTCAATCAGAAGCCCAGGACCACATGCCATTGGGTTTTGAATATCTCCAAGGATGGTGACTCCACTAACTCTCTGGGCAACCTGTGCCAGTGTTTGACTACCCTCACAGTAAAAAGTATTTTCTTGTGTTGGTATGTAATTTCCTTTGGTTTAATTTGTGCCCATTGCCTCCTGTCCTGTCAATGGGCACTGCTGAGAAGAGTCTGGATCCTTCATCTTCATTCCCTCCCATCAGATATTAACACACACTAAGATTCCCCTTAAGCTTTCTCTTCTCCAGGATGAGCAGTCCCAGCTCTCTCAGCCTCTCTGTCTCTGAAAGGTTCTCGAGTTGGAAGATGCAGGTCATAAAGCGACTGCTGAAAATACTTTCTTTCAACACTTTTCTTTCAAAAAGTTGAGTAGAATAACTAAGAATCCCTTTGGATTTAGGCATCTAACCACTTACCTACCTTACAGAACTTGGTGGATGTCTAGTGGAACAAGGTAACTTCAGAATTTGTCAGCAGCTACTGGGCAAAAAATTTAATGGCTTAAATTTTGGATATAACTTCCTAAAATAAGACATCCTCTATTTCTCTTTGTAATCAGAGACCAGAAATAATTTCTGTTGTTTGAAAAATGTATTCACTATCTTTATCTGGAAAGTAAACATAGACCTTTAGGCTGTATAACTACCCATTCTAAAATAATTATGTATAAGTTACCCCAATATTTCATACCTCTAAATATGATAATTTTTTTTTTTTAGGTCATTTGCAAAAGTTTCACAAAAAGAAAAAAAATACCTGAAACAAAAATGACATCAGTAAGTATGAGATAATAAATAAAAATGCCAGTCCATTTCTGATAAGCATGAAACTTCCTGAAAACACCATGTAAAATCTAGTATTCATTTCACAAATGTGTATTCATTTCACAAATGTGGATAATGAAGATATGAGTAGCAGAGCATATGTCAAAAGTATGTATATGAATTTATATTTAATCTACCTATGCCTAAGAAAAACTATCACCGTCTGCAGAAGAATTGCTTTTATTTATGTATGGCTACATGATGAAATCCCAGCACTCTAACAAAGGTTTATAATTTGATAAAAAATACTGATGACTGGATCTGCATTTTCTTCAAACTGCTGCCCTGCTTCTTGCTAAGTGCACTGCTGACATGTTTGATATTGAACTTGAACTTAAAAATTACTATCCCAGTAGATGTTTATTAGATTTAGCTGGCTGAAGTAAACCTAGACACAGTGCCCACAGTACAATGTAGAAACAGATCTTATTTATGGGTGCCGGGAAATGTTGTACATTTCTTCCAGGAAAAAAAGGAAAATCAGAAATAACAAGAACAAAAACACCCACAGAGCAAGCAATATCCATGCCATTAAAGGACTGGAGAAAATTGACCTGTGTTAGACTAATGTAATGTCATCTTTGAAAACATTACAATACTGTGTAATGCAATTTATTTTTTATATAATCATTTTAATACACATTATTGGGTAAAAGCTTGACAGAAAGTAGCAGTTATACATTCAATACATGTCATGAGCTGATGTAGAAAAAATCTTAGTATGGGGATCTAATTTTTCATGTGGAAATATTGCATATATTTTAGTAGGAACTCAATGCATGTGGTTCATTTGAAATTATTTTAAAGAAAACCTATAAAGTTAGCAGAAATGGTAATTTATGAAGGAATACACTCCTAGAAATATTTAAACTTTAATAACATTTACTTATCCATAAAGATTATGGATTATGTTCCATAAATATATTTTCAAATAAAAAATTATATTCTGATAAATACCAAGAAACTTCTTTTCTGACTACAGATGAATGGAATGCTGTAACCTTAACAACCATGTAACTATCTTCTTGTTTCTGTTCAGTCAAAACCTTATTGCCTATACCTACTAAAGTAAATTTGAGAAATATACATTGTGGTGACCTGTGCTCCATGGCACTGGATGTCTCATGTGTCTGTAGGAATCTTTCTGTGGGGGTTCTGCATGATTTATCTCATCCCGCCCTCTCCTTTTGTTCTACAATACTTTGCTGTCACTTATCAATAACATTGAGTTAGTATAGGAAACCCAGATTAGTAGAGCACATCTCTAAAGTATTCAGTGTTGAGTTTCAAGTGAAGTCTGACAGTGTTATATAGCATTTAGTGTCACCTGTTGTACAAATATCACAGGATTTGTCTGTGTGAAGGAGAAGGAATGATAAATGCAGAAACGAAAAAAAAAAGGAGCAAAAATGCATAAAAAAGCAATGAAAACAGTAAGAAAAAAAAGTGTATCTAATGGAAAGTGTCATATATAGAGGTGTAGTGTCATGCATATAGAGAAAAGAAGGAGAATACAGAAGTTTCCTTTTCTTTCTGAGGTTGTTTTGTTGTTGTTTAGTGGCATGTGGTATTTTTTCCTTTATCTGTTTTCAATTTAACTTAATTATAAAATTTTATTATGACCATTCATGACAGAGGAATGAGAACATTTCACAGTTTTCTTCTACTCCTTATTTTTTATTTCTATTTTTTTCACATGAAATACATATAACTCACTGTCTGTAGTTTCCAATAAGCATTCCTAACTAGATTTAAAGCATGTTATTTCAATATGTTATCAACAGCAAAACTTCCACTCCATCACTGTCAATTAGACCAAAAGAATTCAAGAACAAATCAACAATATGGTAATTTTTCAAAGCTCTGATTATTTCAGTTTTCTGGGAACTTCCCAAAAAAGATAGGAATGTTTTGTATTTCATGCTAAAAATCAGGGCCATGCAGTTCTGGGATTTTATTTCACAGATTTTAGAGAGATCTGACTAGGCTCCAGGCAATCACGATTTACTGTGGATACTTCTGGTTAGTAAGGAATAAAGTTTAAATGAAAGCAGCTTAGAGCCTTTTTGTTGTGTATGTGACACTAGTTGAAAGTAGAAATATGTTGTTTGTTTTTCTAAAAGTTTTCTGTAGAAAGAATTAGGTGACCAAAGAATTTCATAGTACTGATTATAATCAAGACGAAAGCTTGAAAAAATGAAGGTTTAAAAGAGATAAAAGATAATCAGAGAAACCAAGGTAAAGCAGCAAGATGTGTCTAGCTTCTGGATGTAGAAGACAGACCCACATTTTTTATTTACATATTAGGTAAATATTTTTCTGACTAACTGCTTTAGGTAACCTGAAGCTTTCCCTCTCCTGCCAAAGTCTTACTAGTTCTTGTGAGTTTAAAATAAATGCATTGATGTTTCTTTAGAAATGTAAACCTTTCCAATGTATCTTATCAAAAGTTTCTATCTTAACATATGGTATAACTGAAATTAGATCAGTACTCATGGTATTTAAAACATGAGATTAATTTTTTGTACATTGGTTAATGTGTCAGACTTAGAAACATGATGTAGCAGAGTGATATCTGACTGGTGTCTCTCCAGAAAATATAAAATTCATGCTGATATGGGTCTTTTTTTCCATCTTACTCAGTCGGCAGTCCTGAAAAGACAATAAGAGTTAAGAGTATTTTCAACTATTAGTCTCATTTTAATTTGAAATAGCTGCTCTAATAAATCTTCTCACAGAAAAAAAAAAAATCAAAGTTTCTGATCTGATGACTCAAGAGGACGACAACATTTTTTTAAAACATGTTTTTTTTCTTTTTTAGTCAAAAAAGTTATAGTCAGCTTCATAACTCTTTAAACTGCACCGTGTTCTGGTCCTGCTGGAAAAGTCTGGTGAATTCCTGTGAGCCATGGTTTTATCCAGACATTCTAATACACATCTGAAACCTTCCTGTCTTGGGGGATGTTTAGGGAAAGAGAGCAGTATATTGCGTGATCTCTAAACCAGTAGATGTTTGAATGCTCAGAGCAAATTTTGTCTCTGCATTATCCACATAGAGAATATTTGCTGGAAAGGTGTAAACAGAGCCATTCTCAGCCTTAGCAGAGAAATAGTAGCAAAAAGCTGTCAACCATTCAGAGGGTTACAGTTAATCTTCCCTGCAAATTTCACCTACATAATATTAGGGATTTTCTGTTTAAGACCTCTCTTGCCTTTTCTTCTTCCTTACCCTATTTCTGTATGCCTTGTCTTGTTCCAAATGTATTTTTAGGAAAAAACTTGAAATGAAATTCAAGAATTCTTCAGATCTCTGCTATAGTCCTTCAGCTATACTTAGAAGAGAGAAGGATATTTTTTTGTGATGAAGACATGTAGAATGGACACATAGTGATGAAGCAAAGTGGAATTCTGTACTTAATTGTAAGCGTATGTTGCATTTAATGAAGTCACCTATAAATCTTGAATGAAGTCAGTGGAATGAAACTGAGCCTTAAGTATTTTAGTCACTGAGAGGGCTAGAGGATAAGAGATTAGACACAGGAGATAGAGTAAGACATTCATAACAAGGACAAATTACTTCCGAAGTTTTGGCTGGCAGTACATTTGTTCACACAATCTTAAAAATAATGGTAGAATTTAAACACATATTTGGATGAGTTTATTAGATATGTTATTCAATAAAACAATAACATTACAAAATAAATGACAAAGTGAAAAATATTATATTGCACTGTTACTGATATAACTTACTTCCTTTAGGCAGAATTCTTTTTAAAATCTTTGAGTTTAGGGCAAGAAGAAACATACATCAGAAAAAAAGAACTTAAAAGAGATTGCAATAAAAATACATACTATTTTGCAGAATATGACTATAAGTCCAAATATTGCTGTTGGTAATTCAAAGAGTGGAGGATGATCTATTCTTAGTTTTCTGTACGTTTAGTTATGTAGCGTGAAATTCATGCCTGGGTAAAAATATCCTTTTGTGGACTTCATATCCTTAATCCATGTATTGTGGAGCTAAATGGGAACAAGCCGGAGCCTAGTTCTTGTACTAGAATTCCTGCAAAATGAGAAAAAAATCTTCATAATTCATAATGAATAACTTTTTAAACTATAAAAATTAGGACAAGACATTTCGTATAAAAAAATCAGTCATAAATGTTCCAAAGGAAGTTTAGTTGCTGATCACTACTATTTAGTCTACTTTGTTGTCCTTATATTGACATAAAAAATCATGGTTTTGTATGTGTAAGATTGTCAGTGCTTCAGATGGTACATTGACTCCTCTGAACATTTATAAGAGATGCTATTTTCCTGCAGGACTCACAAATCCTGGGCTGCAAAATCACCACAATGACATTTCCTTATCCAGTGCTGTTTATGTGTGCTTTATATTTAGCTGAGTACTCACCAGTACAAATTGTGTTATGTGTGTTTGCACTGGAACATGAGAAAGAGTAGTGGCTACTGGATGAGGAAGGGAACTACATCCTAGACAGTACTTCGTGTCAGGGACAAATGCTCTTGTCACTCTTACATAATTGAGACACTGCCACATTTCCTCATCTCTTGCCAACACAGACAGCAGCTGTATCTGATCCTATATTGATGCCAGCTTTTCTCACTCTACTGCAAAAGATCTTGGAAAAAAGGAAAGTGTTTGTTTGCCTAGTTTCTCCACTAAAATAAAAATAATTATATGGGAAAACCTCTTGGAAATACAGTTTTACAGAACGTGACTGGATTCATTCTGATTTGAGTCAGTTTCTTTTGTTCATACACTGAAAGCACAGATAAATCCTGTGCCATACTATAAGGCACTTTTTTCCTTCATTTTCACTCCTGTTTACAAAATTTTAAATGAGGGTGCTTGAGGGATCAACACTTGAATGACAAAAAAGGAATAGTGTACAGAGACTGCATAATCCTAATCCTCTGTTGTATTATGATGTGTTGTGAAGTGTCTTCAACTGACTGAAAAATTAGTATTTAGGTGTTTTGATTTAGACCTAGAGGTTCAAAAGCAAGTTACATCATGAAGTTTTGCTACTGGGGTTTGTCTCCCCTTCTCAGTTCACATGAACGTTTCTTCAAGAGAATGAGGAACACAAAGTGGCTGTCTGTAACACAGACTAAATTATTCCTTTCCCTGATGTTGATCTTAGAAGCAGAACCTTTGTCATGCTGCCTGATGAAATGCCTAGAGTGCTCTGATCTGAACAATAGGATGTTTCTGTGACACATTTGCACTGACAATCCAAGCCCTATGTATAATATAGATTGTAATATAAACACTGAGTCTTTAACAATATTACATACTCCTCAAATAACAATCAAAAAACCTAGCACCACCTTTTATAGTGTGCTAAAACTGCATATTTAGAATGAAATAATAGATACAGAATTGTCTCCCTGACTTGTGTTTTCTAAAATAATTTCAGATTATTTTATACATATATTGAAGCACCACGCAAGAAAGAACTAAACAGAACAAGCCAAAACAAACCTCCTACTTTAGAAAAAAAAAACCCCAACATTAGGACCTATAATTATTAAAATTATTTTCATGTGTGCTGTTTGTATGTTTTATTGCAAAATGTGGTGATTACTGTGTTAATAAGTAATAAAACAAGCAAATGGCTTAACCAGTACCATATAACAATAGTTCTACCACATCATCTAGGAAGAAAATACTTTAATTTTTGTTTCCTATTACTAATGAGAAATAAAAAATATGCAGAAGCAACAGAATTGATCTATAATATTTCATACAGTTTAGTTCATTAAAAAAAGTCAAGTGCTGTCATTTTCCAAGATTAATCCACAAGATAAATCTTGATAAGCCAGTATCTCCATGTATTGAAAACAATATATAATTTTTTTTCTGATTTGAAAATAAAGAACTTAATTCTTTGCTGAAAACAATATGTTCTTCCCTACATCTAGCAGAAAGACAAAAATATTTGTGAACATTGTTCTATGATGTGCACTTGAAAGGAGAATAGTCCAGTGTCGGCTTGATTATCTTCAGAATATCAATGAAACTGAATTAGGAATATTTGAAGAATGGAGAATTATACTACAAACAAATGGTTTAAACTTTGACAATATATCATCATTTGCAACCAGTGCCCCTAAACTAATTTTGGAGAACATCTCTGTGACTACAGAATTAATGGGAAAAGAAAATTAATATTTGCTTGAAGTTAATTGCTTGCCTCATACATTGCATAATGCAGTAAAGTACATTATAGACAAATTCTCATTTGGCTTTAAAAGTTGTGTAACAAAAGTTTTCAATTGTTTTATCCTCATCTACCAAAACAATTTCAGAACTATGAAAAATATTTCACTTTATCAGTGTTCAAATGAAATGTTGTGTCACATCTCCAAAGTGATAATAATCCCACAGGTTAAAAGTATTCTATGTTTTCTAGCAATATGATGTTTGTTTTATACACTAGGACATTGACATTGAAGGTGCTCAAGTATGGGGAAAATCTCTACACTGTCAAGTACACCATATTTAAAAAAAAACCAAACCACAACGTTTGATTAATCAAATTATTGACATTTTATAGATATCTTCCAATTAGTGGATGAGTTAAGACTGCTTCAAATAATTTCATATGTATATGAACTGATTTTAAAAAAAAAAAGTTTTAATACATGAAAACTGAAAAATACCTTTTAAAACAACAAATGGAAGTATATGATAATATAATGATACAAGTAAGGACAACAATAATAAATAAGTGAGCAAAACAATTATGGAATGTTGTAACATGTTTTTACTCAGCCCTGAAGAGAAAGCCATTTTTCCTGTGGTTTCTATGACATGCAATGAAAGGTGAAGGCTAGACTGTTTTATTTCAGACAGGTTATTCAGTTTGCTAAGCTTTCATTTTCACTTGTATAATTCTTTTGAAATACTTCTGGGGGTTTTATTGTTTTAATTATTTTTAAAACATTATTTTAAAATTAAAATTCATGGACAATATTAAAGAAAGTCAATGTTGGCAAAGAAAATTTGTATCTTACCTTAAATTGAAATGTATGTGGATGAAAATAAGGTTTTCTTCATCATGAATCAAGAACACAGAAATATCAGCCACAATAAAAACTTCAATGGAAAACATGTTATTGTTAAACACAAAGGTAAGATATGAAATGAGCTTCAATAGACTGAAAAGGGGTATTGTATCAGATACAAAAAATAAACACAAAGACCCTTCCTTTAGTTTCAGAATGATAGCTGAATAAGTACCATCAGAAACTTGCACTTAAAACTCACAGTGAATTTCCAAGGGAAAAGTACCATTTTTTATTCATTTCAGTCATCATAGACAGATACTGCTCACTATGAAAAAAAATTAATTTAATTTAATTTTTCAGGAAATTACTTGATTCTTTAATGTTTTCTTCTACACTCAAGTTCATTCTAAGCTTTAGACAGCCCAAGTAAAATGTTAAAATGAATGACAACCACGGCAACTGTGGTAAATTGCAGATTTATTGAGGAGATTAAAAGGGCTTTTTGCTATCCTATTAACAATGTCCAATGCAGCAGGCACTACAAAGGCAGGTAATATATCCAGGATCACATTAATTTGCCTCCATATATCCATTTATTTTTGGTACTGGGTATGGTTCTAAACTGGTGTGAATGTTGACCTGGTTAAAAAAAAAAAAAAAAAAAGAGAATCACCATGAGGAAGTAACACTGATATTCTTTGATCAAACCACACTGGATGCATGAGGTATCCTGTGTATATGCTGTATACAAAGGATATGAGAAAGTAAAATCTACTTAGATATTTACAAATTTACTTGGATTGTTAAAGAAAAATGGAGCTAAGCTCCATTTGAGGCTTCTCTTTTGTAATACATGTTTAACTACACTGTAACATCATCTACAGTTTTCATATGTTTTTTAACATATTCAGAAACTAGATTTAATCTTACAATCCATTTATTTTTCAGGTGGTACAAGTGGTATTAACCAGGCTAGAGGATGACCTCTGACTGGTTAATCCTAATTAAAGCAGAGCAATAGATTTCTTTGCAAACTTTTCTGATTAATTTGATACTAAACTGAATTATAACTCTTCTAAGTATCTTGTTCCCTCTGCATGGGCAAAAATAGATACAGTGTTACATAGGTTTTGAACCAATTTGAAGAGTTTCAATGGTACCTATGCAATGAACTGAGCTGACCTGGGAACAACATGGCAGGACAAATAATTTTTCCAGGGGTACATACTTATCACAAAACAGTATCATTAACCTCTACTTGACAGATTATCAAAATTCCTGTCTTACACCCTGCCCTCCACTACTCATGTGTTAAACCAGTCTCTTGAAGTTTTAAACCTCCTGCTTGACAAGGGTCATTCAAAAACACCTCAGAAGCAGGAAAAGGATAGGATGAATTTGCAGTTCTGACTTGTACTCCTACTGAGATGGAAGAAGCCCAAAGGGCGGTTTAAATGTAAAGTGTGGTTTGTGGTTTCTTTACTATTTAGAGCAGGACAGAACAGTCAAACCGAACTGTACATCTCAACACAATGACAGTAACATGTCTACTCCATTTATCTTCATATTGTACAGGGGAAGGGGTAGGCAGCTGTTGGTGGAGCCACATAATATTTATGGGACATGTCACTTTTTCCTTCTAACTGTTCTCCAGATGCTATCAACCTGTTGTACCATACTGTGTTATTCAGGTGGATCTCACAGACCCCCACTGTAATATTAGAGGAAATCATTGTTGAAAGTGATCTCATCCCAACCTCAGTAATCCACCAGCAAAACGAATAAACACCCCCCCCCTATAAATGAACAGAAATTCAAAGAAAGAATAGAGCTCTGAAGTTATCTTACTTCTCTTTGAAAGAGAAATTTCTGTGGGGTTTTAAACTATTAATTATAGGTTATCCTTTAGATTCATGTTCACAATCCAGTAAAATGAGGTGTTTACATATTTTCCTCTGCTGGCCAATAAAAGTCACAATTAGAAGCATGTGAATTCTGTTCAGCACCAATTATGGTTTGTTTTATTTTTTTTTCTGAGAAATGGTTCATTATCCTCACCACTGTCTAATTATCCCAGTAAAAATTAGGTATTTATAATTTGAGACAATAGAGTTTTGTCTCAAAACAGGTTTTTAAAGCATTCTTGGGGGAAAAAAAAAAAAATCAGTAAAACTTCAGTGTTTCTATTGAAAACTCAAAATGCCAAAAGCCACTGTTGCCTGTAAGCACTTTTTAGTTTATTAAATAAATAAATAATTCTGCAAATGAAATTAGACTTGTTCTTTCTTTATTGTAAAAGTTTGTTGTGGTCAGATTTCCAAAATAAGTTTTTTCCCTTGGTGATATTCTAAATTATGCTTTTTTAGGAGAGATTCTTTTTCCTTTAAGTACATAGGTGGTAAAAGGTGCAGAAGACATAGTTTCTTATTGAATCAGGATAAAACTGGACAAAAATGAACATACTTAGACCCTTTAATTTGGCAATAAAGGTAATACACATCTATATTTGGAAAATATACCTAGATACTTAACACCTGCTAAAATTGATAAAATTTTGATGAGTACATATCCTTCGACACTTGTTATTTCAATGAATAAGCCAGAGCATGCTGTGGTCTTTGAAGTGATCTGTTCAGCAACTTATATGTTCATATTCTAGGGCTGCAGGTGGCCATTCAGTAAGAAGCTGCTATTTCCCACTACTTTACCTTGGTTTCATGCAGTATCTTTTCCTCACTTCAGTTTAATCTGTAACAGCTACAGTAATAATTACTCATATACAGCTTTACCAAGGGAGTGAAAGAGCACTGAGACCATTGAAGTGGGTTGAAGAGCATTAAGCAGTCCATTCTCCATAGGCATAGTAACTAGTTAAAGCATTTGAACATTTGAGCTGAACTGAAATCAGATATTTGTATGCTTTGTTCAAGTTTCTTTAGCCTTCTAACTTTAAAGAAAAAGATTGATATATTTATTTAATGGCAGAGCAATAGGTCCAAACCCTTTGCAATGTGTACTAATGTTGAACTTCAAGAGGTATTTTTAGTTTGGCTTTGTAAGTATTAAAAAGAAAACAACAGCTGCAGCAGCTGCCAGTTATGAAGTAGAATCTGAGCTAAATAAAAATCAATTATTTAAAACTCCTGATACATTCCTTCATCTAGCAAATATAAAACCAAACAAATTATATGGATATGTCAATCAGAAATATATGCGGGAGTCCAGAGGGAAGGAAGAGGTGAGGAGAGAGAATTGTGCAGTATTTATTTTCTTCTACAGATGTTTAGCTTGTAACAAATAGGGGGTAAATCCCCTAACCTACACTTTCCCATCAATACCTTCTATTCACATTTCTGTTAATTGCCTTCATTCAACTGAAAATGAAAATCATAATCCCTTGCTAAGTTTATTGTGGAAAAAAACCCTAACATTAAAAAAAACAATAATAATTTAAGTCAAAGATAAAGTTTTTAAAGGTGGAATTGGACCCCTGTGTCTCCTTTAAATAGGCATCTGAGAATGAAAAACACAACTGTCAAGATGTCTCCTGGCTTGCGTTACAAGAAACTTAATCCATTTACTCACTAGTGTGATGTCCTGCTAGCAGGAAGCAAGCACACACTAATTAAATGCTTCAGTTCTTTATTTAAATAGTTACATTGCATCCCCAAAGAGAAGGGTGTCCTGCACAAATTGTTCTTGAGGAAATTACTTGTATTTTTAAGCTTTTGTTGTAACAGAAGTGTAGTGGTTGTTACCAAATTAGTGGTGACGGTTACAGCAAATGGAAAACAGAGAAGCAATTATGGCTACAAATTATTTCAGAAGTATTAGAAAAGCAGGATGAGCTACTATGTTACTAATGGCAACTGGAAGAAATCAGAGATGCAAACCTATAAAGCAAGACTGAAAAGCAAACAATTTAACATCAAAGGAGGAAATTTTATAGGAAAACATAATGGTTTTATGTGGCTCGTGTTCCATGAACACCAGTTGGGTTTATGCTCCATGAAAACCGCTTATTGAGATTTGTGTTTTACATATTTGTAATCCTTAGGATTTAATTGCATTATGTAATTGTAACATGAAAGATTACTTTTGTTTCATACCAGTGTGCCTAAGTGAGGTCAGTAAGCTCCAAGAAGAATGTAAATTAAGAATGTGGTTCTTTTCTTCATAGAATCAACAACTTTCCCCTCCCCCTGTACTTACTGATTTTTAAAAATAATTTATTGCAGAATTTACTTTAGTCACACATTAGTTTGTTATGCTTACATTTTCTAAATAGCTATTTGGTTTACTTTATTTTGTCTTGTACCAACAGATTCATAAAGCTTGGGACAGGTTCCTTTAGTGAGAGAAAATGATAGACTCCTTTAATGAGGAGTGTCTGACACTGGAGATAAAGAGAATAATGTACCAATCTTGTAGCAGAAAGTGCTTCAACTGAAAATATTTACTGTTCCCATTAAAAAATGAATTAACAAAAACAGGTGGCCTTTTAATTGAAGCCTTTATCACTCTTTGCTCAATTTCATTTAAATGCAAATTTGGAATTCTTTCTCTAAGCCAATAGAAAGTTGAAACTGAACATGAACACTGGTTTACTAATGGTGCAATTATGTGCCAAACCATTAGGCTTAAGATGAGATACCACATACACTGGAAATATTAAGACAGCCAGTGAGGGTTCTCTTCTTTGACTATACATTTTAAGCTGTTAAACTCATCATCAGTACAACATACTTTGCCTTGGTTTGTTGAGATACTTTTTTCAATTTAGCCATAAATATAGTGTTCTGTGTTTCTTTTGGGCTGTAAAGATACAAGTCTTGCCCTAGCTGTAAAAAAGAGACTCACCTATACTCAGGTGTGACATTCCAGACTCTGATGAATTTCTAGGTAGGAGATAGAAAGTTGAGGGCTTAGACTGAAAACTGAAGTCTTCATCTACTTGCTAAGTGATGGGAATTTATATACAGGGTGCCTCTTCTTCTGAGTGATATGATGGAAGTGATTCATGGTCCCTTCTGGAATCTTTTTCATTTTTCTTCCTCTCTCCTTGATGGAAAACTCTGCTAGTGAGTCTTGCTTATCCACTTTGTTGTCACTTCCTAGCACATGTTTACCTTAAGGTACCTTGACCTATAGAATGGATTTCATAACTGGTTTGGATTTTTCTTTAAAATGTTCATAGTCTATACTAGTGTAAAATACCTTTTCCTAAAAAGGCTGTCACAAAGCAGCTGAGAGGAAGATGGCCTCATCCTGGCTGCTCCACATGTTTCAGGTGAACTACCTGGGATGAAAGGTGGAATTGCTCTTCCCCAGAATATAATCCAAGTAGTTTATTTAGAATTTAAAGAACATCAAAACAAACACATAGAAAATAAACACAAACAAACAAACACAACAAAAAAACCCGACCAACCAAAAAAATAAAACCAACAAAAAAACTCCAAACACACCAAAACCAAACCAAAACACCAACTGAAACCCCAAACCAAAAGCCAAACTACAACACAAAGCCCAAAAGCCAACTCTCATGTCATGGAAATCTCTAATACCACTAACTGGCTTCTAAGGAAGAAGAATTAGCCACTTGGAGCTGGTAGTGCTACCCAGAATCTGCATGATGTGCTCACTGATTAATTATGCTTATTTCCTTTGCTTTTTATCTTGGTTATACTAAATATCTACAAATTAAAACAAATAAACAAACAAAAAACCAAAACCAAACCAACCGACCAAACAAACAAACAAACAAAAACCCCATAACACAACAAAACAAAAAACAGGATTCAAAAAACCCAAGCCAAACCAAACAAAAATACCATAAAATGTAGATACCAATACAAAAGAGACAAACTGGAAGTCACAGATAGAGAAATAAAAGTATTTGTACCTTACAGAGAGTTAAAGAAAAAGAAAGAATAAGAGAGAGAAAAACTTTTTTTTTCTCAGTGATTTAACCCTCGTAGGATACTGATGAATATTTCTTTTGAGTTTGCCACTGCACCTTCATACTAAAAGAAGTAAGAACAAACATTTTAGGAAGGGGTTATATATACCTTCAGTAATTCATTTATCACAGCTGCAGTGTGGTTGTTCCATACTACGAACAGAACTATTTTTCATTTGTCAGGAAAAAAAACCCAGCAGTAGACCCAATCAAAACTCTCAGGACTTTATAAAGGAAAATTTTACAGCTTCCAGGTTGAAAAGTTCAAGTCAGAGGTGTGGTTGCATGCAATTTATTTTCCATATAAAAGAAATAGTCTTGTGACTTTCCGTATTAATGGTCTTCTTTCATTATAATATTAAATACACTGGGAAGGATGATACATCGCACAGGATAATGTAAGTTGACATATACAAAGGAAGCATAAGAAAGCTTAGCTCCTGATACTGTTATTTTGCTTCTGGGTATCTCTGAAATGCTGAATACATTTTTCATTTGATCTTAGCTTAATGCAGGCATCAGCTGTTTGCAGAGAAATAGACTTAAAAAACATCCAGCCATCATTCAGCCAAACATTTGACTGAGAATTTGCCAGTAATTGGTGAACTATTGAGATTCCTCTGACACCTACACAAACTGTTGTGCAAAAAATGTGTAACTTGATGCATACAGCTAATGGCTGTCTCCATAGAAGCCCCTTTAATTTATTACTAACCTGTTTTTTTCCATAAGCAAGTCAAGGGCACAGTATTTGAGTTTTCACTCCCTGCTTTCCTTGGTAGCAGGAGGGGTCATTTCCAGGCTGCAGAGGCAGACCAAGCAGCAGGGAATTTGCAATGGCTGATTCAGCTGCTTCTCCCTGAATAAGGAACTAATCCAATTGACACATGGTGAAGTAAACAGATAGTGACATATTTGTAGACAAACTGTCATACTCTTGATTATTCCCAAAACCAAATTACTTCTGAACTGCAAGCATGGAATTTAAAAAGTCTGCCAGCCTCAGCTGGTACACTTTTATGAGACCCAACCATTAGGGGGAAAAGTTAATTTCAATATCATGTAGTACATTTCCTTACATCTCCTAATAAATCTCTCTTGCACGCTGTATTGAAGAAATACGCAAAGGTTCTTTTCAAACTATGGATATTATAGTATGTCTTGTGTTTTATAAATGATAAATCTCTGTTTATTTTTTTTGTTTCATTGGTTGGTTGGTTTTTTATCTGATTTTGTTTGTTTGTATATTTTTGTTACGTATCTGTATAACTCTGAAACACAAGGTGACTTTGCCCCATCTTAAAATGTCTTTACTTAATGCAACTTTTTTTTCCAGTTAGATGTTTTATTTGTAAGTAGACCATATTTGAAAATATTATCTTGGTTTGGCATGTACTAAATATGTTGGATTTTCAAAAGCAGAATCAGTTTAGTATTGTTCCCTCTGAATGCTGAACTTATGAAGTGTAATGAAATCAGGACTCCACCTGCCTCTCAAGGAGCCTCACAACTAGTTTTATTATTGTACTTGCTGTGTATACACCCCTTCGAGCTTTTACAGCAATGAAAAAATAGATTATTTAAACAGATTGATGTATTTATCTGTCAAAATGTATCATGTATCCTTCTAGTGTGAACACCTTTCTGAAGAGAGACAAAAAAGCATGTTACCATGCCCTGCCATTACACATTTGTAAGATATAAAGAATGAGGTCTTATTCTAGTACATTTATTGAAGATTCTTATAGACTAAAAATACTTTTAACTACAGTGCTGTTAAAAGAAGGGCCAAAGAGTCGATACCACCAAGTTCATTAACCAAACTGCAGCATTTGGAGTGAAGACGAATTTCCCTTAACACTGCATAAATAAAAAATTCAAAGGTGTTCACATTGTGCGAGTTCCCAGGGTGTCCTCTGTTTTCTTGGGTTTGTGAAAGTCCTTGCAGAGGTCTGAGGTGGTTTTGAGTTCTTCATTTAAGAGTCAAATCATCAAACATAATTAGTGACTGCAAGAATTCATGCCTAATCTTCAGTTAACTCCAGATTAGGTGAAAAGATTTAGATGTCTAAGGAAGGAATTTTTAAAAACTAAGCAAGGCACTATTTGACCTAATTATGATTGATGTGCAGAAGTACAGCTGGAAGTTACCTGGTAAAAGTAACTAGAGATAAGTAAACATCTCTGAAATGATACGTAACTTCTCTTGAGTTCCTGAACTATGAACATTAATCTGTAATTAAGATCTTGTTCAAAGTTCTCTTTCTCTTTTATTTCCTTTCCTTTGGGCAAACAAAATATGAACAAAACAACAATAAAAATCTGAAGAGAAACGAAATAGTTAGCAGCTGGTTAGGTTACCTGCCAGTGCTGTAGGAAATTTAAATCCCCTGCATGGTGTTGAATGCAGAAAAGAGATATAAATTAATTTTTTGTATCCTTCAAGAACATCCCTATTGCCAAGCTGTCTTGAGTAAACTAAATCATGAATTTTTTGATCCCGATTATTTTATATTTGACTGTCCTCACCATGGTCTGTTGGCTACTCTGGTACAAATCTGCCTCTCTAAATCTTCTTTTGGAGATACTCTTACATATATAAGTAAGTTTTACTCATCTGAAGAGAGAGAGAAATGCACTGCATTGTCTGGTAGCTACTCAAACAATGTGTATGTCCAGGTCTGTCCTGCTTTGTAATCTGTCAGGGCATTGTTGTGGTTTTTTTGGCCATACTCTGAACTGAAAGGATCATGCTCTTGTAACAAGAAAGCTTTTCTCCTGGCATTTTGAAACTCTCAGGAATTTTAACTTGAACAAGAGCTTCAAGCAACTAATTAACTCCTGGCAGGTTCCAGCTTCAGCACCTTTGTGTGTGCAGGGACTTATGGAGTTAGGCAGCAGAGAATGTATTTTAAGGATGTCACTGGTGGCTAAATGGGAAGTGAAGAGGAGGATAAAGATGGAGATTTTTTCCACAATAACTTTTAAGATGAAGAATGAAATGGTTGAAGAAGTAATTTTGGCAAAAAAAAAAAAAAAAAAATCAATTACACGGAATTTAAATTAAAGATTAATATATTTAATTTTGAACTTGTAAGCATTCTCTAGTAGAAGCTACTAGTTGAATGAAGCCATTGTATAGCAGGAGTGGAACCCTGTGTGCAACTCTGTGTTAGATATACCTATTTATTTATTGATTTTTCTTATAAATTAACATGTTTTTGTGATTTATCAGAGTACTTAATGCTTTCAATTGACTGAAAAACTTACTTTTTGGAAAGAGTATTTGAAGACTGAAGCAAAGAGCATCTATAATATTACTGAGAATATTCTTGTTCTTCTCAAATATATATATATAAAAGGCCTGATAATAATTACTGTTCCATTGAGAAGGGGTTTTGTTTAGCTAAGCAATATACCATGACAATAAATCTCTGATACAGTTTTTTCTATCTTATCATATTTGGTTTCATCCCCTGTTAATTAGCTCAGTCATCATGACTATTGACATTTTCTTCACACTTAATTTGCTAAACTGTATGTGTTATCTCATTTGTTTTAGTCTTTCTTTGATTCTTTGCAGAATTTGTAGGAGCCAGTACTTCAAAGTGCAATGTAGATCTTGGAGCAGCAGCTAGTAAACTAGACATTTAAAAGACTAACACTTTCCGTTGTTGTCCTATAAAGTTTTTGCATTTATCTAGACCATTTTTACATTTTAGGAAATGGAGTAATAGAGATCATACACATGCACACTCCTTTTTAGTTTTTACTTTCGATCAGCTAAGGGGTCTTAGGAAATAAAGTCGATATCCAGCTACAGGTGGATTTTGGAGAGCAATAATCAGAGAGAGAACATAGCTAGGACTCTGCTGTTGAGACCTCTTGAAAAAAGGGACATGAACAGGAACTTTAAGGACAGGAGATGAGCTTAATTTTTCACCATAGTGGTGTCATTACCAGAAATATGTTCCCACTGTTATAATCACTAGCAGCCTGGGAATCCTTCTTAGGCGGAGATCAGCAGCTGAAGTGCATGCCTGCAGATTTCTCCTTGAAGTATTATTGTCTCTGTTTTACTGATAGTGAGCATGAAGGACTTCCTGAAGGTCATGGAGAAGCCAAGATAGAGGATATACAGAAAGAACTACTGAGCCTATTTCTCCTAGTCTGAGATACTTATGCTTTTCAGATGTAAGTGCATTCTGAGACATAGCATGCTAATATTCATAACTATAAAAAGGAACTTATTATTTCATTTGACCTTATTTTATTTTGCTCTGTTGGTATTTGAATGTCAATATTTCTTGTATTTCAGGTTTTCTTTATATATTTAAAAACAGTAGAAAATAATTTTCATCACTGTTGTTTTTTATCACCATTAGAATATCATTCCATCTTTTCAAAACAAAGTATTTTTGACCATATAAATTACTTCAAAAATTGCCAGCTAATTATTTCTTTCAGGTTTTATTGTCTTCCCACCCCTCCCCCCTTCCTTCCTTCCTTCCTTCCTTCCTTCCTTCCTTCCTTCCTTCCTTCCTTCCTTCCTTCCTTCCTTCCTTCC
>WUAM01000431.1:130569575-130587107 GCA_024336885.1 Actenoides hombroni | reverse complement strand
AGAAAGAAAGAAAGAAAGAAAGAAAGAAAGAAAGAAAGAAAGAAAGAAAGAAAGAAAGAAAGAAAGAAAGAAAGATTGAGGGCAAAAGAGAGAGAAGGGAGGTGGGGGCATGACACTTTATAAGAAAAGAGATTATAAATTTTCTGAAAGTAGAGCAGAAAGGAAGAAATTATTACAGTACACAAATGTTCCAGTCATTTAAATTGTGAACTTCAAAAAGTTTAGTGAAACAGACCTTTCAAGACTCTCATCTATTACAATATCTTTTTATAAAACATTTCTTGCTGACTACAAAAAAAGAAAGAATGTAAAGGTCTGATATTTAACAGCCTAGAGCAGCTATGGTCCACAGAACCACAAAGGTATAAGGCTGAAATCATTACAGAAATATGTTTCCGATGACCATTCTTGATATGTTCCAGGAAAACAACTGAATATTTATTGAGTCCATCAGTTATTTCTATGTCAGACAACAAGAGCCTAATTCTATAGTCCTTGACCAAGAATGGAATAGAATGACTAAATTTCAAAGCTTTCATTATCCATAACACACTATGTGAGTAATGTACCATTCCAGTTAAAAATGTTTAGACAATTTCTTTAATACAAGCTTGATTTACTCACTCATGACATCCAGGAGACAGGACAGAACCCATTTCTAACCTCCATACTAGTCTGACCCATCCCCAAGATTACATTTGAGACAATATGACTGATACCTAAAAGAAACCTAAAAATTCTGTCTTTTTCAACTTTGAGGAAGTTTAGAATTGAAATCACTGGAATTACATTTACAATGTAATTAATTCTTCCTTTCTCCTCAACTTTCCCTGAAGAATTATCATCTAGACAGGTTTTACATCTTCTCTCTTCAGTATTTTTATTCTTTTCAGTGGTCTCTTTTCCATAGTTAGGAAATTATCCTAAGAGGATAAAATATCTAAATGATGTGAAATCAGACTAACAGAAGTGATAAACAACCAGTTCCAACAAATATCTGGAAAGTAAACTGGGTCAGCATATGCCAGCATGTAAATTTACACATATACACATACTCAAACACCACTCTCATATACTTAATATGTTAAATAAACATCAGTAGAAGATGACAAAAAGGAAATGACTACTAAAAAATGCTGTAGGTGTGGAAATGTAGAGTCATTCCCGCTAACTAGCTATTGCTTTGTAAATTTTTGGAGTACATTTAAAAAAAATATATGAAACAGTCACGATGTAAATCTAGAGACTGTCAGTAATTTCAAAAGCAAATAATTTCCAAAGCAAATAATATGTACAGTAGTACTATAGAGAAAATTTAGAGCAGCTGCTGATACTGACATTACAGATGGTTACAAAGTGTATAATTTCTGTTTTCTGCAACAGTAAGTGGAAAGCCATTTAGACATAAATTTATTTTTTTTTTTCCACATCTTGTTATTGTGGACATACACACACAAAGTCTGTGTTTTGACATTAATCCATTTTTATTACAAATTTGTTAGCATAGTATCTGCCTCTTGGATTTTTTATTATTTCTCTAGGAAGGTGATTTTCTCAGCACATTATCTACTTTTCAACTTTATAGAAATGTGTATGTAGTCTAGATATAGACCCTATGAAACAGAGGAAATACATGGTGAAATATGAGGTTAGTAAACCTAATATTAGAAGATACAGTTAAGCATTTATCTACTGCCAGGAAATTAAGATTATTTTTGTGCATAAAATATAGTCAATGGAGGGTACAAAATGTTATCAAACCAGTTATTTACTTACATTTTCTAGGAGAAAACCCCCAACAACTACTGTAATACCATTCTACATCTTTCTTCCAAAACAAACCAAAACATGCTCCCAAAAATCATCAACAAAAAATGAAGGTAATGTGGAGACCTGTCTTTGCAGAGAGACTGTGTTGGTGCTGGACAAGTTGTGTGGGTTTTGTCTTGCCTACCCTTAAGCCACAGGAAGGCCTAGACACATAAGCTCATCTCTTCACCTAGTCTGCCTTTGTGGTCTAGTGGGAATAGATAAGCTTCTCCAGGGGGTGATTTATCCCCCTGTTTCGCACCTGCCTGGACTTGTAGTATTTTGCTAGCTAGGTGAATCACTCTTTGCAAGAATCCCTCTCTTTCCATCAACTACAGAGCATGTTTGTTTCAAAAGCTCTGACTAGGCCCTTGATGCTTGGGAAACAGTCAGGCAACACAATCCTTAGATGCCACAGCACTGATGGCAGTATAAAAGCTGGAGAACAAAATGTTCACTCAGTGACTGTAAGAAATAATTTTTTAGGTTTGTCTTAAAAATTTACACAGCACTTTCACCCATTGGGGAAGTTGTGCATATGAAACACGAAAGACTAAAGGAAAATAAATTAGTGATGTCATTCTCATTGGTCTAAATCTATGGTTGCAGTTCCTCTAAAATAGCCTTTTACTGAAATGCCACAATTTTAGGTGGTCCTTGGAACTCTTGGTGTCCATTTGTTTTACCACAAATTTGCCATTCAGTGATAGATTTTCAAAGACATAACATAATCCCCATAGCTCCTAACTCTCCTAGTAGCACAAATCACTCAATGATAAGCACTTTAATTTCTGCCCTGAACACTGGCAAAAACATTAAATTCTTGACAGGGCAGTGGTAGCTGATGTCTGACTCAACAGCAGCAGGGCTAGAAAAAATTAAGGATTTTTCTACTGCTCACACCTCTAGGGCCTAGTCTATCTATGCATAATGAGGAGAAAAAGTACCCGTTATGACTAAGTTTAGTGGTTAAAACATCATCTTTTCTTTACTGGATTTGATTTGTGGGCACTTACAGCCTTAGGCATGCTGGGCTCATATACTGTGAAGTGAGCCTTTGTCACTGTCTCCTGCTTGTGTTATTCTTCCTGATATACATATTCATTAGAACGTGTACTGGACTGACACTCCAGCTTTCTATGACTTAATCAGTTGGTAAGGAAATCTTTCTTTTGCCTTTTTTTTCTCCCCTGGTGAATATTGCAAATTTTTTTATTCAAAGTTAAACAGCTTTAACCAAGACTCACTCTATTAAGGTACTTTATCCTTAAGGTTAGAGACTTGGAGAGGGATTCATATATCCTAAATCAGGCAACTAAAAGCTTCATTTATAAGACTGAAGTAGTCACCCTAGGCGGACTTTATAATCTATAGAGAAATAGACATGTCCAGGGATACCTCCTAGAATAGCTGATAGTTGTCTGCAATAATCAGTAGAAGCATTCACACTGTTACCACTAACTAGAAAGGGAAGCTAGATAGATCAGTTCAGATTTGAATTTCTCACATCAAATATCTAATTAGGTAAGAAGACACTCACACTGGGACTCAACCCCAGCCTGTCAGCAGGTGGATTTGGACTTCAGTCCTTTACAGAACAGAAGAAAGATCTTAAACCAGAACGCTTTGTTTGAGAAGATCCCCTCCTTTTTGTTCCAAATGGGGAGAGTTGCTCCTCATTAACTTGGAGCCAAACACTTAGTCCATGTTGAACTCTAGCCACATCACACTTTTTAGTAAATTTGACAGATAAAATAAAACAATTCCATATCAATTGAGTGGCCAATGTGAAGGAACCCTCCAGGAGTCTAAATCTTGTCAGTGTTTAAGTAACAGGTAAAAAAATTCTTCCTTCAGTGGTGGCTAGTCTTAAATTTCTGTAATGAGGGAAAATATGGGATCTAATTCACCTTTTATTAAGCCAGGGACTTGGCAGCCAAGTACAATGTTAACTGTGACCTTTATGATATGAGCTCATGTTTTACACTGAAGCAGTGAACCTAAGATGTTGTTTGAAAGGAAATCTTTCATACGGACTTCATTTCTAAGCATTAATCTTTTTCAAAACACACTACGAATCTATCAACACTGACCTTCACTGCTCTATATTACAATGGAGTAAGGATGTTTATGGCTGAAGGGAATATTACAGTAGATTTGCTTCAAACTCAGAATAAACAATTAATGTAGGAATGTCTGGGTTGTACTCAGTTTCAGCACTGTTGGCTTGTACTGCTCTCTGGTATGTGTATATCTGAATGCATTTATTCACATATATATATGTACACGTGTATGTACACAGAGTGAGAATTGCTATACTGTCACTCCCACAAAAAAGAAGCACTAAGACAAAAAAAATAACTCGTTCAGTAAATGGAAGTCTTAGCAATGTCATTTTTTTCATTCCAAAGTGTATGAAAAGGTGTTCACAGGCCTTTTTCAATTTCCAATGAAGGTGACTGATATTTTCAAATTTTCCTATTGATCGTAATGGAAATAGAAGCAAGTATCTTTCCACAGGGGAATTCCTTTCCATACTAAAGCTTTGCATTGGCATTCACTTCACTTCACTTCACTTCACTTCACTTCACTTCACTTCACTTCACTTCATGACTATATTGCACTCAAACTACTCCCACTTCTATATTCTTTAAAATCATGCTAAATACTCATTCATAAATATCCTTATTACACTTTTTCTACTCCCTTCCCTACTACTGACATCAGAAACCCCTACAAGCTTTCATGATTACTCTAATTTTTCTTAGATTTAACACAAAAAAATGGGGTATTACCTACATGTATATTTTTATTTAAAAAATAGATAATTTTTTTTTCACAGACATACTGCCTTAATGTAAGGCATCAGGAGATGATACTGCAAATAAGCAGTTGGATTGCAGCAAAAACACTGGGATAAGCTCAATTTAATTATAAAAATGAATACTTTGTTTATTTTAAGACTGAATGAATAAGAATGCATGTATCTGTGAAGGTTGAAGGGTGGAAATCAAACAGAACAGGGAAAACAGGACAAGAGTTCAAAAAGAAAGTTTTATAAAATATATCCTTAAATATATTACAAATTGAAAATACTTTGAAAATCCAGATTTTCTATTACTCTTACAAATTAAAGTGTGAAATCATGCCTCAAATATCCCTATCAGTGTACCCATAACAAGACACAGTTTTCTGATTCTTTTCCAATGAAATTCACCACACACAGGCAAACTCAAACCTAAAGTCATTTTTCAATTTAAAATTAATCTTCAACAACTAGGTTTTAGGGAGAAGCTCACAAAAAGACTTTCAGAAAATCAGGTTCACATTAAACAGAAATCTTCCTATTGCCAAACTATTGATATTTTAATTTATTTCCTGACATTTAAAATCCCATCATCCAATTACTGGGCGTATGGTGATAACTTGTTGTATATATCACACAACAGAACAACCATGTCTGTTTCCACAGCTGAGCAGACTGGTTTTTACAAAATTGAGCCAGTGGTGTATTATTGTTTCAAACAAGGACAAGTTTTTGAGCTTTTTTTTTGCCTAAGAGGCAAGCATACATTAATTCAAGGCTGCTAACAGAATAGTGACAAAAGAGGCACAATGCTCCTTCTGATTCCATGCTTCCTCCTCCTGAGACTCAGGCTCATTTGGAGCACTGATGCTTACCAGACTCTACAAAAAACACAGCAGCTGTTGTCAAGAGAGAAATCTCCATTTGCAACAACAACAACAACAACAAAATCAATTAAACAAGCACTTTAAAAGAGAACTGAAAAGTGCTCTACACTTCACAGTCTGATATATACTTTTTCTCTAGTTTTAAACATACTTAAAAAAAAAATAATCCCCAAACAACACTTCCTAGAGCTACAGCATCTCAGGGGGATTTAGTTCAAAACTTGAAAGCAGATTAGTTACTTTTTGTTGGCTTTGATAGAAATCTTTTGTCTGTCTCCATATCCATGGCTTTTACCAATAATACAGGGATGGGAGTAATTTCTAGCACGCTTGGCTCTTGGGTCCCAAACAAAACTGATTTTTTCACAGGTCTGTATCTCTGGGAAGGTAAAGGTTAGTGCTTGATGTCTGATTTACTTTCAGCCATTTCAAAGCCTGTAGAAAGTATTAAGAGGCAAGAGATCGAGGTGGAGGTTTAAAAGGGAAAAAGTGTTGGGTTTATTCTCTATTTTGCTTCTATCATTGTGTTACCAATCTTAGGCATTAAAAAAAAAAGTCAAGCCCAAAAATCATAAAGTAATTTGGAGGACTTTTTGTGTTTATTTTGTTTTTAAGATTCATGCTTTTATATATATATGGCTTATTTATGACATAGTGCCAAGTAAATTCTTAGCATTTATACTATAATTTCATTCCAAAGAACACTAGACTATAGACTGATAAAACAAAGTATTATATTCTCAGACAAGATAGAGAGGCTTTATTTACACATACATATACTGTACATTTACTCCCTTTCAAAAATGCCTAAAGTTCTTTTCTAAGATAAATCATATTTATTTATATTGCTATAACATATAGAAAACAGGGCACCATCCTAATATGAACACAAGTAAAGAGATTTCCTATAACCCAAATAATAATCCCAGATGAATAAATTGCAGCATTGTTTTTTATTTTAGTTTGGGGTGGGTTTTTTTCCTAAAATGCAAAATTATGGCCCCAGGAAGTCCAAGTATGTCAAGCTCTGAAGCAAAATGCTGAATGCAGATTTCTTTTCTATGGCAACTTCTAATTTGACTCTTTATGACATGTAGAAAAATTACATGAATTCATTATATTACTCTCATGAAGAAAGAAACTGGCTGCATTCTCAATGTACTTGTTTCACTCTGAAGGCCAATTTTTGAATTGCCAGACTTTCTAAATGGCAGCATACGAAGTGGCTGACATGTGGCATTTCCATGTAAGACTCAGAAGAATGAACAGATCTGTTTGTAGCTAGGCCTGAGTGAAACTGTTCGGTTTTGGTTTGTCAAATTTCAGACAATATCTTGAAGCCTGAGTTTCATCTCACACTGATATAAATCAGTGGTAATCTCTTGATTGCAGTGAAGTCAGTGGGAGTTATGACTTCAGCAGAGACAGGATTTTCATCCCACAAGTAATTGCTTTGAGACTAACGGTGTTATATTTCCACTGAAGTAGCAGTAAAAGACAGATCATCTTCACTTTTAAATTCTATATTAGCAAAAATCTGTCAGAATTATTTTCTTTACATGTATTTTTTTTAAGTTGAATCCTCTCTCTGTACCACAATTTAATAGTTAAAGGAAAACTATTTACAGCTGAATGAGAGAGAAGGAGACTTCATTTGCTTAAGTGACTACCTAGAAACAATTCACATCTTTCTAGAATTATACTTACTTTCCATAACTCCATCAGTGACATACGAATTCAAAATATATTTTTAACACATAGCTTAAGAGACAGTCTCTCTCCCTTGTGGTGGTTTGAGCTTAGCTGGATGCCAGGTGTCTACCAAGCCACTCTATTGCTTCCCCCCCTTCCTCCTCTCAATTGGACTAGGGGGAAGAAAATAAGATGAAACTCATGGGTTAAGACAAAGGCAGCTTAATGAAAAACAAAGCAATGCCATGCACAGAAGCAAAAGAAAACAAGATTTATTCTCTGCTTTCCATCAGCATGTGATATCTGTCCTCTTTTCCAGCAAGCAGGGCTTCAAACACATAGCAGTTGCTCTGGAGGATAAGTAGATGTCCCCTCCTCCTCCTCCTTTTCCTAGCTTTTATTGTTGTGCTGACATCGTATGGTATGGAATATCCCTTTGCTCAGTTTGAGACAGCTGTCCCATTTATGTCCCCTACCAGAATCTTGTCCACCCCATTCCACTGCAGGGGGAACTTTGAAAACCAGCCTTGGTGCTGTGCAAGCCCTGCTCAGCATTAGCCACAACACGGGTGTGCTATCAGCACCTTCCTAGCTCCAATACGAAATACAGCACTGAGAGGGCTGCTATGGGGAAAATTAACTCCAGCTCAGTCAGGCTCAATACACCCTTTGTAATTTGTCCTGCCTGTATCTTTTGGCTGTCATGGTAGCTACAACTCCACTATGACTCCACTTACCAACACTTATTCATGCAGGTAGAAAGCTATGTAAATTAATAATACTAAACAAATTAAAACTAAACCAAAATAATCCTTAGAATGTTTGTTACAATATAAACATAAAGGATAAGATTTATAATTGTAGAAAAAAAATTACAGTAAATATAATTCTGCTTTCTTTCTTACTTAAACCGACTACTGCAAATAAAATATTTTTTAATTACAACACAAATATGTAGATGCAATACACCATGAACTAAAACCAGAACAAGTAGTATAGCTGACTATATTTTAATTTAAAACTTTAAGTATAGGCTTATTTTACAAACAGACAAAGTATATGCATTACACAATCATTATATTTCTGTCTGTTACGTTCTTTTCAGGAAATTATTGAAAACATGCTTTTGTTTGGAGACTATTTTACACTTAGAAACATGCGCTCACTGAAAAATATTGATGTAACCCATGACACAATTTAAATTGCTTTAGCAAAATGGAGAATAGATTTGAGATGTGCAGTATCCTACACAAAAATATTTACTTTCCTATATTTTCTGGTTTGTTTTTGGTTTTCTGAGCTAGACAAAACTCCTAATGTGTATATTTAATCTATCAAAATCAATGCATACATTGTGAGTAATGAAAATTTTTATGTTTTAAGTAAATTATGTAACATCTTCTACTAGCAAATTTTAGACGAATAACACAAAATAAAAATAAAATATTTCTGAGTTGACAGCTATATATATATAAATTAATAATTCTAAATACATTCAATAAATGATACAAAAATGTGACAGTTATTGTTCAAGGAGAATCTTAAGAATTGTCACCACATTTTTCACACATCAAAAATTCCAAGATGAAGTAACACAGCACTTCTGGGTTTGCTTCAGAATATCAAAATAAAATTTAGCCAGTGGTTGTTAGGTTACTGTAAAAGGAAGAGAATTTAAACTGGCCTCTGATTGTGAAGTAATTTCTTATTTATTTATGTTTAGTTTTCTCACGTTAAATAGATGTTTATATGTTGATTTGCTATTTTTGGTAGTGCTTTTTGTGGTTTAAAATATAGATTTCTAGATAATTATTATTTTTTTACTCAAGTTGCTTATTTCATGTGCCATGTTTTTCATTCTTTGTAAATAACTTCACAAGACGTAAACTAGTGGTAAATAAAGCCCAACAAACAATTTTCGTAGAAATATAGAAACTTAAAATTATTATTTGCCAAAGGTCTTCAAAACATGAGTTTAGGTGACAGGTTTACACTGCGTGGTTTTTTCCTCCCTATTCTTTCTAAAGGTAGGACTGCAATATCATTTGAGATGCAGTAAAGTTCATATATAGGGTCCAGAATGCTTAGAATACATACACCACTTTTTGATATTTGCCTTGTTTGTCTAATTTCCTACGTTCAAGACAGAATGCGCTTTGAAAGCATTGCCAACATCTGTATCTGCAAGGCAACCCTTATCTGAAATGCCTGGTGTGCTCAGTTACATTGTGCTGCATCATGATAGGATGACTAATCATGTCATAAAAGTTAAATGAAATCATCTAGCCAGGAAGAGGAATGCATTTTAAGAGTTCAATATTTCAAATGAATTATCTGTTCCTTCATAGTGAATAATGTTTGAGTGAAAGATATTTCTTTTCTGGGAACTTAGAGCTTGATTTTGCTTCACTAAATTCAATGAAAATGCTGTTTACCTTTCTGAGCACAGGATAGGAGTATTTTGTTAGGAAGACGGTGACATATGTGCCTGTGTTTTAGAAAAAAAACCTCTAGTTGTGTATAATTTGCTTTTTACATCTGACTTATTATGTTACTTCAAAAGCCTTCTGTAAGAGAAGCATGCACTCTTCACTGCAACACAGAGAACAAAAAAAGAATAGCATGGTACGTGTGTGCTGTTAGATAAGTAGCATGCTAGCTTACTTCTTTTACACAGTGACCATGTTTGTATTGATATAAATATTAAGCTTTTATGTAAATAAAACACTGATGCTATAACAAATTCAGAAGTGTAAGAATCTTGAGAATACAATTGTGATTGTAGCATATATGTGAGGCATTTTAATTTTTAATGCTTTTCTTAAGCTGCTGCTGTACATTTTCACCAGGAACTAACTAAAGGAATGGCAGGCAATCTTTCTGTCCTGTGGAAAAATGCCATGTGTCATTAGGCAAGCTGTCTTTGCAGAATGGACAGTGTCCAAAACACCAGTCTGTAATAATAAAAAAGCCAAGATGCTCCACACCTTATCTTAGGAGAATTATTGACTCAGAGGCACCATGTGTGATGGCTGTATACAGCAAGCATGGTCAAGATTATCGTTAGACATGTCACACACCCAACACTAATTCTAGTGTCAGAAATTTAGTTCTAAAGCAGCTCTGCTGCAGTCAGTTTTTGGCATGACTTCAAAGCTAATATTCAAAGTCAGAAGCCTTAAAACCATGCAAGCTTATTTAGATACTTTAAATGGCCAGGCTTAGTAAATTTGTGGGCATTTGAAGCTTTGTAAATCATTGCAGACTGAAAAAGTAAAAAATAAAAGTTAATCTTTGCAGTTAGAGTTTTCAATGACCTGACATTGGATTAATTTCGAAGTGTTTTTTTCCTGCCTATCATACACTGTTTCTAAATCTTAAGAGTACTGGAGCTATGTGCATTGTAACTTTTTGAGTGCAGAATTGTTTCCTTGGTTTGGTGCATTAGGAAATCACACAAGAGCTATGGAAAACAGAAAGCAAACAAGAAATTGAACCTCTTCACTTGGAATCCCACCTACATTAAGAAGTGACAGTTTTCTTATCTGCTATGAGAAACTGTGGGACTTGAGTCACCACTTTTTAAAGACACTATCTTGTGACTTGATGGTTGTCATGAAAGAATGTGTTGGCACTTATCTCACTTAAACCTTAAACATCTTTTTTAATGACAACAGCTGAAAACTCTACTTACACAAATACCAGTTCTACCTCTGTTACAGGCATAAATTCATGTTCTTATGTTTTATGTCCAAAATATGAGCGGCATACAGAACTACACAAATAGACTATTGTCCACTGTTATCACATCTGAACGTAACACTACAGCTTCCTCAGTACTTGTGAATGCCACAGGAAACTTTTTTACCTAACAGTAAAGTAATTTTCCTTCAAAACTGCCTCAGTTCAAGTATGAAAAGGTGTGATTTGTTGGTCTATGGGCATTCAGAGTCTTTCCATACTGAAAGAGGTGTTGGCTTGAAAAACAATTATTATACATTTTTGTGGGTCAGCATTAAGACCTATGTATTACACTTTCAGAAATTAATATTTGGTTTTGGACATCTACTATACTTTCATAAAGCATTTTGATACATTTTAAGAGTGCTCTCTACCTATTACCCAATCTGTAGTTTCTCTCAGAGAAGGACCATTCTCCCCCTTACTTGCAATCAGCCCCAAAATGCAGCAATAAAATAATATACTCACCGCCTGCTTTTCACCCTTTTTGTCTATTAGAAAGACATAGACTAGTCTGTAATCTATTTTAGCAATATATTCTTACTGTATAAATATATTACATTAATGTGTGTACCTACTGCAGTATACTTCGTAGTATAAATTGTCAATGAACAAGCCAAACAAGTTCTACCACCTCTCAGAGTCAAGAGCAAAGCTCTCAATTCCCTCAACAAATTCTAATGACTTAATCTACATCCTGTGGGCTGTCTGAAATAGAAGAAACAGGCTCAGCCAAGTTCTGAAAACTTCCCTAATTGCATAGGTCTTGTATAAAATTAACAATAGTGTGGTAAAAGGCAGAGTTGGGCTGAGAGAAACTTTATGAAATTCAACAAGGCAAGTGTGGGGTTCTGCACTCAGGGCAGAATAACAACATATATCAGTACAGGTTAGGGGCTGACATCTTGGAAAGCAGTTCTGTTGACAACAGGATGACCATGAGCCAGCAATGTGCCCTTGTGGCCAAGAAGGCCAAAGACATCATGGAGTGCATCAAGAAGAGTGTGGCAAGCAGGTCATGGGAGGTTATCCTTTCCCTCTTCTCTGCCCTGGTGAGGCTACATCTGGAGTACTGTGTCCAGTTCTAGGCTCCCCAGTTCAAGAAGGCCAGGAAACTACTGGAAAGGGTACAGCAAAGGGATACAAAGATGATTAGGAGACTAGAACATCTCTCTTATGAGGAAAGGCTGAAAGAGTCAGGTCTTTTTAGTCTGGTGAAGAGAAGACTGAGGAGGGATCTTATCAATGTTTATCAATACTTAAAGAGTGTGTGTCAGGAGGATGGGACAGAATTATGACTGAATGCTAATATCAGACAGTGTGCATAAAGGGAAATGTAATATTGACATCTTCCTAGACCAAAAAAAAAAAAATAAGAGGAATGAAGGGCAGACCTGCTCTCAGGATACTTCCAGACTCATTTAGTTTACTTAATTGAACTGCGTTATGAATCTAAAGCCTCTAAAATTCTTTAGAATTTCTCTGACTCTTTTACTTAGCCATTTACAAAGGAGATTTCCTGCCCAAAGAGACTTTATCAAAGCCTTTCCCCCTATTCCTATGCTGTAACACTACAGAAAATTTCTAAAATTCTCCATTAAATGTGAATTTTACTAGTGTAGTATGAGAGTGTTTGTTCCCTGTTCCAAAGGATCTAACTATGGTTATGTGACTGCTTGTTCATCTCCTAACATTCATGGAAAAGAAATGTTTTTTTAATTGGATTATATTTCAGTTGTAATAGAAATGCTCACAAAATGCTGTACCTTGGCAATGTTCCAATTATACTGCTGAGCTCTGAAGAAATATAGACATACCCATATTAGCCCCTTCTTTCTCTCTCTCTCTCTTTCCTTAACATCTTGGAATAATGACAGCAATGTGCTTCAAGCAAACTTTCATTAGTCCAAAACTGGATCCACAAAAAATACACAAATTAATTATTCTTTTATCTTGCAAAATTGCTTAATAAAGTTACTCTTTTCTCCAGTACTTTAGTTTTACTGACTGCTTTATCTATTAAAAAGATAACAAAAACTGATTTCTGCATAAAACATAACCTGAATTTGAATCTTGCAATTGATAATCTTCATTGAAAATTACATTAAAAGCTCATCAGTGCTTTACTTCTGCTCTCTGCATCAGTTCCTCATTATACTTGATACAGGCAAAACATCTCATAATATATTGCAACAAAAGTCCCACTCTCACATCTTCCTGTCAAGCTGACACACACAAAATAAAATACTCCTCGTTTATATGTATGTCTCATTTGATCAGAAATCACCAAAATAGACGTATCACTTGAGTAAACTATATCCTACCATTTCTATGAGGAACTGACTGTATGCTTTTTGTGATTTAAAATTGGAATTTTCAGAAATTTAGCTGTAAATTCCAAAATTAATATTATAGTCATTGTTAGATTTGAAGTTGAATATATCAAAAATGAGAAAACACCACTTATAAACTGTTCCTTGTGAAGGATGCTTACTCAACACTTACAAGAGGAGAAGTTATCTTTTCTTTAAACAGTTTATACATTCCGTGACTGACATTTGTAACTTTCATACTGGTACTGCCAGAAGAAGAAAGAATTATATTTTTTTTGGTACAAGAAGGGGAAAGGAGGAAGTTTGACAAGAAAATCAAAATTATTTTTAAAAATCCAGTAAAAGTAAGCACTTCAATTGCTTTCCTTTTTAGTCATCTTTCATAGTTCTTTCCTCATGAATAATTTTCATTGCAATCATTTGGCAGAAAAAAGGGGATTATTTTTTTTTTATTTTCAACAACAAAAATAAAATATTATGCTAGAAATTAAGCCAAAAGATGCTGTGTTGTTCTGTTTCCAAAGAAAAATGTGTGACAGAATAAAAATGTACATTAACTTTTCAACATCAGATTAAGAACACCTTTTTTTACTAAGCAAAATAAACAGAAGCAATCGACAACAACAGTCAGCTGTCTTTAATAGACCAGGAATGGAGGGAAATAGGGAGAACAAATTGAATCTTTTTGCTAGGAATCAGGGCATACTATTTACCCAATCTTATCTGGAGATGATGAAGGAAAGAGGAAGGAAGAGCTAGCAGTGTCAGAGCTAGCTGTGCTTCTGTCAGCAGCAGCCACTCAACACTCATCTCTGCTGGCCCACCTATTGCAACCTTCCTCATGGCTGCTGAATGAAGACTTAGATGGAGACAAAGGATGCATGAGACTGATTCTACCTCTCCAAAAGCTTCCAGTCCTTTGGAGGAAATGAAAAAGAGTGGCAGAGACACAGATATCACCAACTCATATTGAGTTCCTGAGTATGTACAAAGCAAGGCACAGGTCCAGCATATCTAAGGAGAGGGGATATAAGTGTTGGGACAAGGTAGATGCCGCAGCGGTGCCAGTGAAATGGTAACAAGTCTTTGTTGACAACGATAGTTAGAGAAGAGGGTCTAGAGGTGGTGTAAACAGCTGATTTCTCTTTAACCTGAGCTTAGGCAAAAGTGCAGCTGGGGACTGGAGCCTGCATTCATTTCACTCAACCACAGCATCCTTTTTAAACTGCCTAAATTAATAGTTTAGTTTTTCTAGGTCTTTTTTCATGGCCGTTAGTGAGAAGATGCCCCCAAAGAAAGAGTCGGTCCATTTAAGAAATAAATTATTTACCTCTTTTGGGAGGTATCTATCTTCCTGAGATATAAAGGCAGTATAGGATGACCATATTCTGAAGGCAGGCATTTTTAACCTGGAAGATAAAACTAAGGTTCAAATTGCAATGTCAACTCAGTTGTAGATACATATATGTTTTCTGACCATATATTTTCCATTGATTTTTGGTAAATACAGCATCTTTTCATTAAGTGTTGCTGCAACAGCCTTACAAAATCTAGGCTGTACCCAGTGACTTAGTACAATTTATTTCATTCTTTTCACATCTTGAGATACCTGCTTGCAGCAGAGGAATAAATTTGGATGATAAAATCTTCTCAAGTGTTTGTGAATACATAGCTAAATGAACTACCCATGCATGAAGAACAATAGCCAAATTATTTTCTATAATTCACTATACTATATGAAGAAGAAGAAGAAAATTACTGCACAGATTAAATGTATAATTTAGTTTGGATGGGCTGAGGTCAGACTTTTAAAATTTTGGTGAGGTTAATTTCAGAATAATCTAAAACTAACCATCTGACTCTAAACTCAGGTCAACCTGAGTTCTTTTTTCAGTCAACAGAAGTGGCATATCCAGGAGGTGATTATACTTATCCTAAAATATCTGTCTAAAATATGAGATGTGTATTTATCCTAAAAGTCTGGTTTTCTCCACTGTTCTCTAAAGATGTTCTAACATGACTGGCCCAGACTTGACCAGACTTTTAGACATCTAAACTTAGATCAAATGTATCCTACACCCAATTTACACTCATATAATCACTCAAGAGCATTTTCATGCCACAAAAATTAATTCGATAAACATAAAATTGTGTTCATGTGCAGCCAAAATTTTGGGGAGTTATGCCTGTTTTGTGGGAATTCATCACATTTTTCCTCTTCTATAACCTAGAATAGGCTGAGATTTTGTTCTGTTTCCTGATAAATAAAATGGAGTGAAACTTATATTTGAATGGAGAAAGTCTTGGAAATTTCACAGATAGATTAAAATATCAGAAAAGTAATTTTCAACCGTTGCTATATTATCATTCTATTATATTTGCATGACACCATGGCAGTGACATCTTTTGAAGTCAAGATCCTGCCTTTGAGCAAGAGCTGGTTCCAACTGTATGCTTCCTTTTACTTGCATTCTTTATTCCCATTATAGAAGTCATGCTGCTTACATTCAAAGAATGTACACCCACTGCTACTTTCTGTCACAATAAAAATCAGGCATCTAATAAATAATAATAAAATCTGAGCCATCTAATAGTAATGAAACACCATTCAGAATTTTATTACAGAGGAAAGAAAAAACATATCAATTTTTTCTTTAAAACTGAAGAAATGCCTGGGGAGTGCTGAGTCATCTTTTTGAAACCTACCACTCATTTCTGCACTTGTAGAAATCTTGCAGAACTGTCACAGAACAGAACTGGAAGAAAATACATATCCAATACGGGCTGAGAGTCCAGATTAAGGGGATCTTTGGTTTATATTATTGTCTTCTCTGAAAACATAGACTACTGTATAACAATTTGTCTGTTGTTTTTCACCAAAGTTAAAGTCTTGGACATGTGGAAAGCCTTGATTTAGGAAAAATGAGCATCACAGACCATGTAGAGTTTCCTTTTCATGGTAGCAACCAAGCTATTGAGTACAAGATGTAAGGCACAAGATTAGCATCCACAAGAAGATTAACATATGACTTTTCCTAAATATCTTTGAGCTTTTTGATATCTTTTTCCTACAAACAAATGTGAATTTTTTTCATCAACATGATTTCTATTTAAGACTTCTCTTGAATTTTTTCTAAAAAAATGGATGGGTTAACATGTAGCCTTGAACTAATAATGAAGTTAAAATAAACCAAAATAAATGATTTTTTATATTTATGCATAAACACAGTTGTCCTATACCAACTTAATCAGAAGCACTTTTATTCTTGATCTCCACACAGCATGGACAAATCACAGTAAAACATTGTGTGTTTGTGTGTGTGTGTATACATGCACAAATGCACAAATTTATTATAATAAGAGGTTGCATTAGGACCAATATTAGAAATATTAAGTAATAAAAAAGAAAAACAACACCACTAAATACCTGAATGGTTAGAACTATCAAAAAGTTCATTATATAAGATTACGAAAAC
The DNA here is from genome assembly GCA_024336885.1 of Actenoides hombroni. Taxonomy (NCBI): domain Eukaryota; kingdom Metazoa; phylum Chordata; class Aves; order Coraciiformes; family Alcedinidae; genus Actenoides; species Actenoides hombroni. Next base: position 130,570,363 of record WUAM01000431.1, on the reverse strand, counting down.
AAATTAACCAACCTTTCTTCTGTCAGAATAATTTGTTAACACAATCCATAGATGACAGCCAACATTGAATTTCTAACTAGTCTGATGGGTACTAAGGAGAAGCTTAATAAATCTTTCCATATTCAAGTGTTAAATAAGATTTTAAATAAGATGCAGGAATTTTTTTAACTGAAAAATATTTAACAACAGTATGATTTTAACTTATTTTTACATATAGCTATATGACTTTATATTAATAATGCATTTTATTTGAATTGTATATTACACTTGATATTGTTGATAAAGCATATTGAGTCCATTCTGCAGCATGTTAAAATAAGTGAGTTACTACACTAACCTATCTGCTGCTGCATTTGATAGGTAGAAAGGAGCCGTAAACTGGATAAATAAGAAGTCTTGCTCCCAAGACCAGGCACAGGTAGTAAAGATGTCATGTCATGAGGAGAATTTTAAAAATGCAGATTTATTTTTATATTTAATATCAGCAGTGGGAATAGTGAGGAGCTGAAAACGAAACAGTGTCAGTTACCTGGTGGGTTGAAGAGTCATAGAATTGTCAGGGTTGGAAGGGACCTTAAAGATCATCTAGTTCCAACCCCCCTGCCATGGGCAGAGACATCTCCCATCAGGTTGCTCAGATCCCCATCCAGCCTAGTCTTAAAAACTTCCAAGGACGGGGTTTCCACTACCTCTCTGGGCAACCTGTTCCACTGTCTCACCACCCTCATGGTGAAGAAATTCTTCCTAATGTCTAACCTGAATTGACCTATCTCTAGCTTTAATCCATT
>WUAM01000431.1:130546008-130569475 GCA_024336885.1 Actenoides hombroni | reverse complement strand
CTCCAGACTGAACAACCCCAACTCTCTTAATCTGTCCTCATAGGAGAGGTGCTCCAGCCCTCTGATCATCCTCGTGACCCTTCTCTGGACACATTCCAGCACATCCATAGCCCTCCTGTAATAGAGGCTCCAGAACTGGACGCAGTACTCCAGGAGAGGCCTCATGAGAGTGGAGTAGAGAGGGAGAATCACCTCCCTCGACCTGCTAGCCATGCTTCTCTTGATGCAGCCCAGGATACAATTGGCCCTCTGGGCTACAAGAGCACACTGATGGCTCATGTTGAAGAAGTCATGACATCTCTTTGCCCAGAGAAACTAGAAGGTGAATGGGAAAAGGTAAGCTGTTTATTACAGTTATTAATTCTAAGGAGCTAAGAATTTAGCCTTACTACAATTACTATTGCTTGGTATCATAACAGTGGTGATTAAAACTGTGCTGTATTATCTAAAGAATTAGATATGAGTCTAAATATGTCAACTGAGTAAATATTTTTTTAAAATAACTGAAGTTAATGTAGATAATTTTTTTGTCTAAGGAAAAGAAAGGTATAACTATGCAATGACTTTTAAAATCCTTTTGTGCAGTCATTTCATGCTAAATACCCAGTTTCTTACTCATTTGTCAAAAACTGAAAAAAAAAAGAAAAAGGAAAAAAAAGGAAAGGAAAGGCAGGAGGAAAGTGCAAGTTTTGGCTGGAGACAACATGGAAGAACACCTTCTACATATAAGTGAGAAAAATGTTTGATTGATAAATAAAAGTTCTGATCAAGGATTATGAAATACAGATAAGAAAATAGTATTTTACCACTTCATGCAAATATACATCACACACTGAGGCAAAACAAAGCTAAACGAGTTTGTGTTGAGTATGTGGTTCTCTGTGCCACTAATACACCCCAGGAAAGTGTCTAGCATTCTTCTAAACCAGTATAGTACAGAAGGATTTCTTCCTCTGTGAAGGGCTCCAAAAAGCATTCCCAGAGTGTATAGTACAGTAGTACTATTTGTTACTCTTTTTTATATATGTGCATCAGGGTATATACAGACAAATTGGTGATACAGTCCCAACCCTTGACTTCATTTACATTTCTTCTAAGCATGAATAACCTAAGTTCAAGTAATGAAAACTAAATACTGCAAAAAAGACATGCACAGCTCCTGAAGACAAAACATAGGGTTTGCATAAATTGCTAACTAAAACCCTGTATTCAGTTAGCAATGCCAGTATCTTCATGTTTCTACTGTTTGACATAATGATGGATTATTTATTTACTGAACAGCACTGGTGGCCAGAAAATCTGATTTTCATGCATGAAATCCATGAAACCTCAGCCACTGAACAGCTTCTTTTACACGTGGCAAAGGTCACCTATCAAGGGATTTTCTCACGTTTTGTGTGATTGGTCATGCCTCATTTCCTTCAAGAAAATATGATTTCCCCAAAGTGTGTGCATTTTAAGAGACTCACAAAGACTGAGAAAGTTATTTCCTCTTTGTTTGTGATAAGCACAAAATATAGAGACTAACCTACAGGGAATGACAAGCAACTGTTTGTAGCTGGAAACCATATTTAATCCTATCATTAAGGAAAACCTCAGAGCACACCAGGAACAAAAAGAGTGCAAAACTAGATACTTAACCTTGTCACTTAACCTTTCAGACTTGCAAGTATTTAAAGAAAATATTCAGTATATTTGATAAGTGAATTTCCTGTATTGGGAACATATTACCTGTTCATATTAAGAGCTTCTATTCCTTTAAGCAATGGAAAGTCAAACTGAATGAGGTGATATGGGATTATTATGGAGATTTTACTGCACTTAAAGAGTAAACAAATTTATTTCCATGTTCTAATCTCTTGGAAGAACTGAATCAAAATTACAGCTCATGTTACCCATTGTTGGTGCAGTACTTTTAGAAGGTGGCATTGCAACACGTCTTCATTGTGAGTTTTCTTCAGAACTAGGACTGCCTCTTTTTGTGTCATGCATGTATAAAGTGCCTGCCACTATGGAGTTCTTCTTACAGTTGAAGTCCTAAGATACCACGGTGACAGATAACTATAAGAAAATAGAAATGTAGATGAATCGCCTGAAGTTCTGCCTGTTTGTGGGATTTGTCTGTTGTTTATTTGTTGGTTTTGTTTTGTTTTTCTATTTTTTATTTTTTGTAATCATATGGGCCATAGACCTGTCTTTTAAGAGGCTGAACTTTAGGATGCTGGTGGATGTTGACTAATAAATGGAGAAGCTTCTGCAAGACATTTCAGATTTTCTGTAGTTTCTGGCAAAGTCTACACATCTGCAAGTGATATTCTATACCTTTCATCTAAGGAGTGATTCTCTGTTTTGTGATTTCTTTCTTCCTTTTTGTTTGAAAGCCATTGAAAATAATAACCTCCTGCACAGCCAGTACATTTTATTATATCATATAGTAAGTCACCATGAAAAAAATGTCTTACTACTCTTTCTACAGGTCAGTTGTCTGACTATAGTGCAATAATGACATCAATGTCTAACATGAACAATACATAGAAACAGGACATAATGTCAAAAGGAAAACATTCTCATCTCAACTGAGAAATCTCTTCAAAGAGAAATCCTGTGGCTTTTAACTTATACTATCAGAATACAATTGTCTGCACATCAGAGAGGGAAAAATAAGGAAAAGTTTATGATTAATGAAGGTGTCTGGCTCTTTTAATATTGTGGGAATGTTTAAATACTGGCATAGTGTTATATTTTAATACATCAGTGGTAATACACATTGTTCATTTGGCCGTGTTATTTACAAAGGTTTATAATCTTCCCCATATCTTTGGCTTGCATTGTTGATGGAGTCTTTTGGCATCCTTTTGACAGTAGGGTAGTGATGAATTATTTTGACAGTTCAAAAAAGTGTCAGAAATTATCAGGGAATAGAAGAGATTAAAATACAGTGGTAGAAAAAGAAATACTGTACCTTAGCAACAATGAGGAGTAAGGTGAGAGTGTAAGAACACGTAATGTAGATGGGATCAGAAATTTAATAAAAAATACAAATTGACTCACACACCTAAGTAAGATCATCATAGAAATTCTTTTTTGCTAGTTGAAACAGGGAAAAAGTTTCTATTAGCATAAGTCTGTAATCAGTACAAAAGGGAAAGGATGAACTATTGCTATTGAAATTTAAAGAAAAAAAAAAAAGATAAAGTGGGAGTGAATGAAATCTTAATAATGTTTGTTATTGGAATATGGAATATTTTTGCAAGTCAAGTCTTGAAAATTACAAAGCTTGAGACATTCAAAACAAGTCTGGACAATAAATGATCTAAACATACTGAAGAGTGCTTTCACAGTTGGGTAGAGAGTCAAAAACCTCCTATCTGTCTTCTGCATCTAACTCCTATCCCTCTCCAATAATACATAACAGTCTGTAGCATTTTATTGCACAGATCATAACAAGCAAAGTACAATGCTTACTGAAGAATTTTGTATCTGCCTCTTTTTTATGGGTCAGAACTGCATATCAATATTAATGACATATCTTCTAGGTTGTCTACAGCCATGCTGCTCTTATGATAACTGCGATCAGATATTACGCACAGTGTTACCAACATTGATGCTACTGAAGGGGTGAGTACCTCTCTGTTATGTTAATTTTGCCAGCTCAAACTTGGCTGCTGCTCCAGCTGCCACCACTGTTTATGGAAAACAAGTTTACAGTAATAAAACCTCTCACGTAGTTACAAATTGCCTGGAATAAGTATGACTGTTACTGCTCTGATTTGTCTTGGGGAACTGGAAGGAGTTTTACATGTAGGTTGTCAGAATAAATCAAAACAGTGTAAAGATTGTTTTATTTGTTCATTACTCCCCAGATAATATTCTTCCCCTAAGCACATGATATAATGGGATAAGATCTATAAAAAATAACCAAGAAAATTTATCAAGTAGTCTTAGATTTGGTACAGAAATCCTTCTTTTTATTATTTTTTTTTCTCCAATGACCTACTGAAAACTGAAGTCAATCCTTAAAACAGGATGGTATGTCTTCATTTTGCAACAACCTTCTGCTAATTCACATCTTATTTTATATTATCCGTTTCTATTTCTAGATTAGGTTATTTATATTTTTTTCTGCCTTCTTTTCATCATCCTTAAATATAGTATATATGGGAAAAAAATATGAATTGATACTTCAACATATATTAAGCATTCCCAGCATTTCAGAATTCCAAAGGAGCTTTAATAAAAATACCTTCTTCTTCTCCCCCCCTCCCCATTGCTCTGGTTTATGTTCTGTTTTCAATCAAAATAGATGAACAATGTATAGTCTGCTGTTAGCTTAATTTTTTAGGAATAAGTCTTTTTTCATTTTATGAAAACATAATATTTAATGTTTATTGCAACATGTAGTTCAGCCACACATAACAGTGGCTACGCTGTTTACCAATCAAAATAATGAAGATATGCTTGCTTTATTTTTACTGACAAACAGAAATTAACTGCAGTTGTGAAGCAGTTCCATTTAAGGCCTAGTGAATATTTATTTTTCAGTATTGTCATCACTACAAGCAAGAGTAGCAATTGTTTCAGTGACAAAACTAATTCAGTACCAGAAAAGACAGGGGAAGAAAACCCCAACACAGTCCCCATATAATCAATTCTTCTATGAATTTGGAAAATAACAAGTAATCATTGCTTGTTATAGTTTCTGACAGCTTAAGTATAAAAAAAAATCAATTACCATGAAACTACTATCCAGATTAATGTTGAAAATAAACCTGCTTCTTAGGTACCTGATAGCATAGCATTGATTTTTATTGTTTGAGAGAGGCTGGCTATATTTAATTTCTTTTATTGATTTTTTTTTTTCCTTAAGTCTTATATTCAATACATGTGAGATACAATGCAATTTCTTATAGCAAAATAATGCCAGACACCAAGCCTGTGAATTAATTTTACATGAGTGAAAGCTGTGCTTAGTAATTTTCTGAGTATTTGAGAGCAAAACTAGTAATTTTCCTCTTTATTATTTATAAATACCAAGAGGTCCAGAAGTGGGCATGGTAGTGTGGGCTCAAATGAGAAGACCTTGCAGTAATTTCTAATATCTTGACACTGCAGCACCTCATGTCCTATACCTCATGTACTTTGAATGCCAGTAGTGACTGAAGGTTTTTGGAAACTGGGGCAAAAATATAATCTGCAAGATTTCCAATTGACTTTTGCAACTGTATGTTTCAAATAGGAATGCAATTTTAAACAGAAGTGAATGTATGATTAAAAGCCACACACATACATGGCAATTAAAAAAAAATAATCATATCGTTCAGAGCTTAAAGTGGTTCTAGTCTTTTTCCAACTAATGAATAACTAAAAACAACAACATCTATGAACCAGTATAAGCAGACTTTTAATGATTCCTGCATCAGTAAAGTGAAAACAATGTCATTTTTATAAGAGAAATGCAAAATTTCCTTCAAATAAATGTAAAATATACAAATACAGTGAGGCAGAATGGTAGAATGAAAAGTTTGGAGCAGTATGCATTTCAGTTTCATTGAAATGTCATTGTGTCATGCATTATAACCTTATAGTAGCAGCTTTCTTTATCTAAATAGGCTAGATAAGGTGGGTGCTCATCATAGATTGCCTGTTATTTGGAGACAGCTCAGAGGATGAGTTTCTCTGTAGCAAAGTACTACTGTATTTAGCCACAGAGGAAGATGGTGACATCTGAAAGTGTGTAAACAAAACCCAGCACATGAAGGTACTGTAATGCTCAGTCAATTTACTGCAGGTGAAGTGAAGATCATACTACATCTGATTCAAAACAAAGTAAGTAAAGCCTGCCCAACTACCCTGAGGAGCTTTCAAAGCTTAATAAAGGTGTCACAACGATGCCTGGAAAGACTTGATTACTCCTGATCATTTATCTACCTTCATGATTTTACCTGTGTGAAGCAGGGCAGTGGGTGGCAGTGTTACACTGCTACTTCCTGAGTAGAGAAACTGTTCTAATCACAGGAAAGAGAAGAAATGTATCTAAATTAAGTTTGACAAGCCCTTTCTTTATTGATCACTTGATCAGAGGTGCTATAATAAAACATTCATTTGATTTCTCATGGACTCTCTGCTTTTATTAATATCATTTGAGTGGCATAATGTGGTCAGCTCGAGGAGTTTTATTGAAAGAGAAAAAAAAAATTGATTTGAAAGGAATGGTTGAAAGGGAGGGGGGTGTTGTTTATTTGATTTTAATTGGTGCATACATTTAATAGTCATCCATAATTATCGTCACTTTCTCTAGTGATAATACCTACCAATTTTCCATTAGGGAGTAAGAACACATGTTAGAATCTGTTCAAGTATAACTACTTACCATCTTTATACTGGGTCTTGACATTGAAATTCCTATTGAACGTGTGGTTCTAGAACATATTTTTGATAGTGTGATCAAACTCAGCATCAACAGAAAATAACATAATATTAATGAGATATTAACCTTCTATGGGAAAATGTTGAAATGAAATACGGTATCATCTGGGCTATTTAGACATCTAGATGGCTAAGTTATGAGGCTGATTTCCTTGCCTTTCTCTAAAAATGAATTAATTCTTGCAGAGGAGAGATGGAGATGGAGCTGACTTTCCGCCTCTGGAGGAGCTTTTTTCTTTCACTTAATCTCATGAGCTGTATAAGGAGACTGGCTTCTTAACACCAGCACCAAAAGTTGGAGGGCTATAAAGAAGATGTAAATTCTATTTAACAGTCATATTATACAATATTTTGTGCAGCAAACCATTAAAGGAAATAATATTTTGAAGGTAAAGGGGCTGCATATACATGGCTGCATGCATAAAGTCTGACCTGCAGAGTCAGGTATTGCTAGAATATTCATGCACTGTAAGCCTGCAAGTCTGACAGTTTAACTTCCTACATTAGAAAGTTGATATGGATATCACTATGAGACAATAAATCTGGTCAAAAAATGCGTCACTTTACTGTTTTGTTTTGGGTTTTTTTCACATGCAGTTCTGTTCTGGAGCCTACGTAGTCTGCTTTCTACTGTAGGTAGGTGGGAGTGTGTAAAACTTACTAAACTTACTTGTGCTCTGAGTAAAAACCCACTCCACCTTCATTTATTCAACACTTCTCAAGATTTTGAGAAGATGAAATATTTTTGACTTTAACATGTAATATTGCTACTGTTACAGTCTTTCAGAAAAAAACTGGATGAGTCCATCAAAATAATATGCTTTCAAATTCTCCTTGAAAGCATTAGTAAGTTGCCTAGTCCTCTATGTCTGGTGTCCAAGTGCAAATCTACTTGATAGGTTGAGTTTTAGAGAAGCAGAACTGAATTAGTGTTTTCGTTTGTTTGTTTTTGTTGTTGTTGTTGTTTGGTTTTTCTTGTTTTGGTTTGCTTTTGTTTTGGTTTGATTGCTTTGGTTTGTTTTTTTGTGTTTGGTTTAGTTTTGGGGGTTTTTTTCCCTGTCAGGATAGCTGTTTGTCAAGGGAAAATGGAAAACAAACATGTGCGTTCAGACAAAGTTTCATTGTACTAGTAACTCACAGTAAGTATTTATTTATTTATTTATTTATTATTATTATTTATTATATTATGGTAAAGATATTACATTTCCTTCTAAGATGATGCCTATACTACATCCAAATTGCAAAGCAGGGGTGTGCATCTGCTCTCTTACATGCAGGTAGATTCAGGACCTGCAGTGTACATTAGTGTACATTCAAATGACCATGAGAATAAATTTGAGGCGCATTGCTATGAGCAACTTCAAGGTGCCTACACAGCAGGTGTTCCTATATTGAAGGTATCTAGAGAGCTTCAAAACAAGTAAAATTATTGAACTACATGAGCAACCTGAAAGTCTTTGTTAATATAGGCCAAGCATGTCCAAAGCCAGATTTGATGGGCCTGAACAATTTGGGTTAAACCATAGGTGTTCTCAATTGTCTTCTGGGTAAAATTACAAGGCAGATGTCTTCTGAGGCTTAATAAGTACTTAAAAAAATAATTCTGAATGTGTATATCTCTCATGTACAAATGATGGGAGCCTGGGTCGGAACTCTTTTGATTACTGAATGATTGCTTTTCTCAGCACCTCATGAATAGAGAGCCTCCTGAAGTAAATTCAAAGCACCTAGCTCTTTAATATGGTCATTATTAACTGGAGGTTGAAAAACATTCAAACATGCTTATCCCAGGTCATAATATTTCTGTTTCTGCTTAAAGCTGCTGAAGACGAATTCACTTAGTGTTTCTCTTCCGTTCTGGAAGTAGAATACACACTTGCAGTGTTCTTACATTCTTGTTCACATGCCCAGTTTGGCCTGTGGTTGGAGACAAATTTGATCTGGCCAAGTAAAGACATTCATAAACTTTTAAATTATAACCTAAATTATGAGTTTTGCCATTTTTAATGCAATATTCTGACAGGAAATATGACTTTATGACTTCTTGTTTACTGCTTCTCTTTTCTGTGATATGATTTTGGGTATATGTTTATTATTATTATTAGTCTTTAGGTAGTGCTCAAGAGACCTCGTTCTAAATCTAGAGTCCCATTGTTTTATACAGTCTGTATCCATATGATGAAAAAAATAATTTCCATGCTAATGCTCTGACTAACCCTGTCCATAAGACAGAATAGATTGGAACTACCAATAGACAAAGTAGGAAAAATGAGAAAAGAACATCTCTATTTATGATAATTACTGATTAAGCAAATGCTATTGCTAAAATAAACTTTAAAAACCATATTCTGATAAAACCAAATGCGTAATCATATGAGAAATTTCTTTAAATCTGCCATTGTTACAAATAGCTTGTTTATAGATTGCTTTACCAGAAACCAACCTGACAGTAATTTTCATATAGCCTCAGAAAGGAGTAAAAGAAGTATTCTACCTAAGGAAATGTTCACTGAAAATCCGCAAAAGTATTTTCAGGGAAATGACCTACATTAAGTTGAAGTCTGTGATTTCTGTGTGTGACATACTGTTTCTGGTACTGTGGGCAGATATTCATAGAGGATTTGCAAGAAGTGACATTGGTGGATCTTGTATTTCTGGCAAATTATTGGAATTATTAATTGGAATTGTTTCCTATTAACATTTTCTGCTTTTGTCCAAGGGGTATGCAAAATAGCAGGTGTGATGTGGAAGGTTCTTTAGCTTAGCTGCAACTTAATACAGAAATATGGGGAAAATTCTAGCTCCACAGTAGTTATCCACTAAATTTTCATTGGAGTTAATTAAATCACTGTTTCACCTATAATGATAAAAATAATGTAATAACAAATGCTACACACTGAAGCATAAAAAAAGGCTATCTACAGTAAGGCCACTTAATAAGAAAATGTGCTCAGCGACATAGAGTCCAGTGTACCCTTCTTCACATTAAACAGACAAAGTTCTGGTTGAAATAGCCATAAAATTGATCTCATTTACCCAATTACTTGCCTGCAAATGTTCCAAAGGTCCCAGAAGATCCACCCCATTTTTCATATCTTTCTCCCAAAGCTTCACCACTCAACCCTTTCCCACATTTATTCTGCAGTGCATGCAAAGGTAATTTCATATACCAGAAAAAAGGTGATTTTTATAGAATAAGGGGGAGAAAAGTTCATAAACATCAGAATACAAGCATGAGTTTCTCTGTGAATGGAGCCCAGTCTGCAGGAAAAATTGTAGTTCATTTTAAGAAATATTGTAAGGATTTTGTAGAGCTAATTCAGTTTTGCCGTTTAGTCCTCCCTCATAGGTAACTTTCATGCAGAGTTGAAATCTGGAATGGTTGTTTCCAGACATCTTTATACCATAGTTCAAAAGAGGAAAATTCCCACTACAATCTATTTTGGCATAATTTCAGATTAAATAAAATTTTTACTTGAGATAAAGTTTCTTTTCTCTTGGGCTTCTTCATTCACAAAAAAAAACCCAGCTCCAAAACTCCTCACACCTTTGAAAGGTGTACCTTTTATTATTCTGTTACAAAGAATCACATTCTTGCTAAATTATTAAGAAGTACTCTTGGCTGTGTTTGTTTGGTTGGTTTTTTGTTTGTTTGGGTTTTTTTGTTTTGGTTTTGTTTTGTTTTGTTTGGGGGGGTGGGAGGTGTATACTCTGGAGAATGATTGAGTAAAATAATAATTTTTTTCCAGTCATGAACTGCCAGTAAATCCTGCAGACATAAACATATTAAAATAGCCTGGTACAAACACTGTCTTTTCAAAAGTGTTGAAATTCCTAGATGTAAAATACATATAAAGTCTTGTCTAACTACCACCTATTGTGATATGTAAATGTACTAATTCTGTCCTTGGATAAGCAATTGTAATGTCTATGGAATTCTATAGACTGTGAGCCTCCAGAAAATTGGATGGACGTCATTGGACAAGAGCTTCAGTTATTATTAAGAGAGCTATGGATGACTATTGCCTTTAAAACTCTTTTTATCTCCCACTCTAACTCTCCAAGACTGTGAAGGCAAAGGGCACTCACAGGAAGCACAGAGTATGTACTGGGATCTCCTGTCTTTTCTCCTAAAGGTTTTGATCAGCAGTTCTTTGACACAAAAAAATTGGATTGCATTAGTATTAATATTCAACAGTTTGATAAATGAAAAAAAAATTGCACTTGTTTCATGTTTCAGACCAAATGAGACATTGCTGATAAAAATAAATACATTCACTTCACAGTTTGAAGGTTATCTTTGTAACTAGAAAGGTTAGAGGTTGTGTTTGTTTAATGGAAGATCAGGTGCTATAGCATGAGATGACAGACATGACATACTGTTAAAATCTTGTGACTCAGAATTGGGGCAAAACACAATAAACATAGTCTGTCATTAAAAAAAAATAAAGCAAACAAATAAAAAAGCATGCAGGAAAACATACCTTCCTAATTTCTTGGAAAACATTTATAATTTGACAACACTTCTTAACGGCGAGTATAGTAAGACTTTTCGAAACTGAATTAATTATCAGAATAACTAATAGAAAATGCACTGCATTCCAATTTTAGATAATGAGGTTTACATCTCTGCACCTTATGGGTCATTACAGACATGATTTCAGGGCTTTTATCTCAAGTGAGTTCCCTAATCATGAGGCAACTAGTTATTGCAGGGTTCCTTTCTCTCTTTCCCATTTTTGACCAAAACTTTGTATGAAATCTTAAGAAAATTTCCCAAAGAAAAATAACCCCTGAAATGTATGTATGTCTACTCAAGGTATTTTATTAACAAATCAACATTTTTCATTGATATCTCTTTTTTCTGAATAGTCCTGATTAGTATTAAGTCTGAGGTTCCTTGCCCCTAGTCACATAGATGGATGAAGGATGCTATTCAGCCATCTGTCCTTCTCTTTTTCACCTGAAACACAATGTTTTTGCTGCATGTTATGACTTGCATTTTATGGGGAGAGGGAATTGCCCATTTTGCACTCTGACAGGCAAAAACTGTTGCAATTCAAGAACTAATGCTATCTCTTAATGACAAAATCATTAAAAATATTTAAAAAAAAAAAAAGAGCTTCAAGTTGTTTGAATAAGGAAAAGGCTATGCCTGCTGTGGAAAAAAAAATGCTCTCATTTTAACTGTGATTACTTATAACTTTGCAGTGTATCATTATCAACAGATGACGTCTCTGCTGAACTGTCCTGTATGGATTGGACTGGTATTCCACATCTCATATGCAAGTAGCTTTTAAGCAGTGATGCAATGAGATCTGGGTCAGAAATCCCCTAGGTCCCTAGTCTATAGGAAGAAGAAAACCTCCCTGTAGCCAGATTTCCAAATCATTGTCTGTAGGAAGCTCAGTCCCAAACAGAAAGGTAAGAACCAAAACAAAACAACAGAAACAAAAAGTGTATAGTTTTCTGACTTTAGAAGTATTTCCAACCTGATATCCCTTCACTTCTGTACATTAGCAGTTGGAAATCTATAGTTGCCAGATAAGTTTTCAAAGTAATTACAAATGTGTGTTTCATGTTGATGCAATTATACACATTGCACCATATTGATTAAATATATTATGTTACAACTATAAGATTTGTTGTTTTCTTCTTGAGTAAATACCCATAGCTAAGATAAAGGGAATTAGGAGACAATAATGTGGATGAAGATTCAGACTGCCATTCACAGGACATCATTCTTGATGTCAGGGACCCTGAAATGCTCCACAGCTTTAGGGAACAGAACAACCACCTCCGCCCAACACTTTATTCAGAATTTGCACCTTTTTTTTTTTTTTTTTTTTTTTTGTCTCAAATACTTTGCCTAATATAGAACATGGAACCCAGTCACAGAAAATGTCATTTTGTCCTAATACTACAGTTGTTTTGTGATTGACGTTTCTGAGCCCCAAAGCTACCTTATGAGCCTTAGCAGAAGTGGGAATAGAGTAGAAGCAAAGCGGTGTAGCTATTGCTCTATGGGCCACTGAAGGAAGATAAACTTGTCAGAGAGTACATGGTGTGTTTCACTGCATTGTGTGTTAACAAAGCCATACTGGGACAATTATTAGGTTCCCATGGAAAGTAACATGTAAATGTGGGACTTGGCCTTTACATTGCAGCTTATGTGAAAGACAAAAATACTTATATCTAAGATAATGCAGAAAAAGAATGGTGGTTTTAGAACTGTACATTTCTCTTTATTAAGACATCACATTTTCAGTCTCCTAATACACACAATGTAAAGAAGCTTGAAATCATTTTGTCCTACTAAGCCTAGTGCTCTGCTTACTTATCATAATAAAAAAGGAATGGCTTTTGTTCTGCAATTCACTGCAATTGGTTTCCAATAATTACCTTTATGTCTTTTTATCTATCTAGCTTACAGAAAAGATCAGAGTGTACGTAAAGTTTACATTAAAAAAAGTTCAATAACTTGTTATCTGAAGATAACAATTTAGCTTTATGTTCACTGCATATATTATGACTTTTGTGGCTTCTTTTCCCTTTGAATGACACAGTCAATGGTTCATCACATTTGCACCTCAGAGGCAATTGTTACCCACTCATGTGTGAAAATAGAAGAGTCTATTTAGATTAAATTGCTCAAGATCATCATGGATTGGTAAGGAACAAATCACAACATTTTGCTGAAAGAAGATTGTTGTTTCCTTCTACCTTGCATATTCTGGGCAAAATTTTAAGTACTGCATGAATGCATTCTTAAGAACACAGAATTCAAACTTCTTTCTGTTCCTTCTGCTCAAGGAAGATAAGTGTACTTTAGAAAAAAAGGAAGAAAGAAATTAAAACAAAACATGTTAAATAGTTACTTGTGTCATCATTTAAGACATCCTTCATGACAGGAAAATACAAGAATATAGGAAACTCAGGGAAAAATACATAGAAAAAAATGTGCAAATTTTACTATAAATAGAGTATATACAATAAACACAGACATATATTAAGCATTTTAAAATCACCAAACTGCTTCAAAACTACATGTACCTACTTAATTTTTATTTATTTATTTTTAAAGTATTGAAAGAATAATGAACAGCTTAGGTCATTTTATATATAAGTTGATCTTAATTTCCAAATCAGAGTATGGAATATCCATGTTTACTTTGATGTATTGCTTTAAACAGTTTGCAATTAACTGAGATGACAGTGAAAATGAAGGTGATCTGTACTAAATAGAAATATAAGTATAAATAGCTGAAATTAAATTATACATAATATAAATAGTGTAATTATAAGCATGTATACAAAATGACATTTTTAATATAATCCTATCTTGGACATAGAAAACATATCTCTTCAAGCAAATCTGTCTTTGAAGACAGTCTTTTTTCATTACCTTTGGTGTTTGGAATTACACTAAACATATTAAAGTAAGATTAAAAATGAGGTGTTACTACAGATATTGCATGACAAATTTTGTATTAACAGTATTTTTCCCTACAGTAAAATTATAGGTCTAGGGCAACAAAAATGAGGAGAAAGATAAGTAAATCCTGTGAACTAACATGAAAACAAGCAGCTCTCAATTCAAGATTACTGAGTTATGCATGAAAGACAAGAGTATGTGAGGAAATCAGTAAAAGTGCTCTCACACAGAGTAGTATTTACATTTATATTCAACATACAGTGGAAAAATTATCAGTAAATTGATCATAAGAAAATAATAAAAAGTGTTCAGTTTAACTGTGTATTTCAAAACTAAAGGCAAAACCCTGGAGCAGTGAAATCAGTGACCTCTTTTTCCCTCTTGGAGTATGATCTGAACTTCTTTCTAACCACACAGTAGTTGGAGGAGTACCAGTATTGTCCATTGTCTTTGATCATAAGTTTTGGTTGAGTAATTGCTTCAAAAGACAAGTAAAATATCATGCTTAGTTCATTATTATCTCCTGCCATAGGAATGTTGGATAGCAAAAAGTTCACTTTAATGATAATTCACTATTATGGCATGTCTTGTTACTATATGTGTGCATATACACAGACACACAATTGACAGAGACAAGCATTAAAGGCAGGTAGGTACCTGTCTGCATGTGCACACCTGTGAGCACAGACATACATACAAAATGCAGCTTATGTCAGTTTAGGACAGATGCTTTAGCAGAGTTAGAGGAGGGCTGGAAGCACTGTGATTGATGTTGCACCAGCACAGTGTCAAGCTAGACCTAACTTTTCTACAGGATTTTTGGGGCACACCAGCTTCTTCCAAGGGTACTACACACTATATGCTGTTGATGACTTTGTACAATACGCATAGACACTCATTCTCAGTTACTGCTCCATAATTGTGAGCAGGTTCCTGGGGACACTGCAACCTGGTAGGGGCATGCCCTTTTCCATGCCTGCCTCACTGCCAGCAATGCATCGTTCTCTGCCTTTGACCTCTGGAAGTACAGCAATCCAGTCCTATTTTCTGCAGGGAAGATCTTTAGGGCAGAAGGGGATTCCCTGAAGTTCTGCATCTCTAAAGCATTCCCACAGAAAGCAGACATGATTTGGTTACTTGTTTCCATAACATAAAAAGAAGAAAAATACTTAATAAATATGTAGAGGTTTCTTTATCTTGTGGAGTGTAACACTACATGAGGAACACAAAGTTTTCAGGAAGAGATGAAATGAGGAAAATTGCTAAGCAGTCTGTGGACAGAAAGATATTCTTTGGTGTTCAGAATTTAATTATTTTTTTTTCCTGAATAACTCATTTATTGTTTTTGGGGTGTAATCCAAGGAAATTTCTACTTGACTATGTATAGAAATTTGTTTCACTTCAGAACACAACTAGAGCTCCTTTCAACAATGGAGTAAATTTTGTCTTTCATGTAAAGGTAGAAAAAAAATTTACAAGAATAAGAATTTACATAACTGTGGCAAATAACTTATTGTTCAAAAATGTGTTGCTGATCAAAATATATTCATCTTAAGAACCTCAACAATAAAACATATAAAAAACCCATCTTCATTTGTTTCATGTTAGGATTTTGCATTTGCAACTTAACAAATATTAAAAACCAACCAAACAAATAAAAACAACTAATAAACCTTTCTCTCTTAATTTGTATTCTTAAAGGAGTATGTCAGTGATGCATTTCAGGCATTTTATTCCAGATACGCAGACATACTTTTGAGTCCTTTGCCTACTTCGCAAAGTCTACCCCCTTAGATCACCTACCTGTAGGTAGTTGCTTTTCCAGCTTGGAATGTCAGAAGTGTTTCAATACAATGGTGTTTTCTTATTATTTACTGATTTCAGAAATGGTGATGGTTTAAGCCTAGTAGCCCAGTGGATCATATAGCCTAGAGACTGGCCTTTGATTCCCATCCTGAATAACAGTTGTGACTACACAAGGATATGTTCCCATAGCTGGAAAACAAAGCTAAACACTGTTAGGTGAAGTTTCAAAATAAACAATACTTGATGTTCTCGATATATTAGAGATTTCCAAATTATATTTGTCTGTGTTTTACTCAGTATGACGCCCAATTTATAATGATATTGAAAATCATAATCCTAATTCATTTCACAGTACGATTTTTTTCATATATATACTCAGTGTCAAAAAAAAAAAAAAAAAAAAGAAAGAAAGAAGAAAAAAAATCCGAAACCACAAACAATGGGATTCTATTTACTTCCTCCAGTTTGCAATTAGAACAATCAATGTATTGAGACAAAAAGAAAAATGTTCACATCAGTAGGATTCATTGGTAAATCTTTTTGGTTGAATGAGTATTTAAATATTTAATTAGTGTTGGGTTTGAGATTCGTGGGACTTTATAATTACCTTTTCAAATTAAAATTTATCAAGGCTGAAAATAAAAAGAAATATGAAACAGTACTTTTAAAATTTCTTATGAAAGATGTATATATTTCTAGCTGAATTAGAATCAAACATTTCCTCTTGTATTGGTCAGTACAAAGGCATATAGAGCAACCACATGCCAGTTGAATTTTCCACTTCTACTGAAAACTATTGCTGACTTTTGACATGTGTGTTTGGGTCATTGCTGTATTTTGTACCTTCCTCTATGATGTGCATATGGAGAAGTCAGATTCTTGCTTATACATAATTGTTTGTGTTGGTTTGTCTTTTCATGTAGAGAATGGGGAGAGAGTTTTCTATATATACACTCAAAAGACATTTTGAACTAAATACTCCTCTTTTTCTTTTGTCTTTTTTTTTTTTTGTAATTTAATATATATGATGACTAATGAATTGGCATAGAGTCAAAATAAGTATACCTTCCTACTCCAGTATTTAAGACTGAATCTAGAAAACACACAAGTAACTTAATTGCAAGCAAGCCCTTGGGATCATTGACACAACTGTAGCATTCAGGCTAATGTTCTATCATTTTCTCTGGTATATTTATAGTGCAGTATATGTAAGTATATTTTCAAATGTTCTTCTAATTCATGCTGGGAGTTGAGATTTTGTATTTTATTTACAAAGGCCAGTACGTGGAAACTACAAAACTGTAAGTGAATAAATCTATTCTGGACATACTCAGGGAACTACTTAAGAGAGTCCAACGGAGGCCTACAAAGATGATTAGGGAACTGGAGTTTCTCTTTTACAAAGAAAGGATGATACATCTGGGGCTGTTTAGCCTGGAGAAGAGAAGGATGAGAGGGGATCTTATCAGTGATTATAAATATCTAATGAGCAGGTGTCAATAGGATAGAGCCAGTCTTCTTTTAGTGGTACCCAGTGATAGGACTAGGGACAACGAGCACAAACTGGAACACGGGAAGTTCCACTTCAACAGAAGGGAAAACTTCTTCACTATGAGAGTGACAGAGCACTGGAACAGACTGCCCAGAGAGGTTGTAGAGACTCCTTCTCTGGAGACTTTCAATACCCACCTGGATGAATTTCTGTACAACCTTCTCTAGTTAAACTTGCTTTAGCAGTGGGAGTGAACTAGGTGATCTCCAGAGGTCTCTTCTAACCCCTACCATTCTGTGATTCTGTGATTCTAATTTGTGACATTTCTTTACTGGTAAATCAAATTAATTAATTTGCTTTGGATCTTTCCAAAATTTGCATATTCTCCTTTGCAAAAATTTGTCTCAGTATCTTCAGCCATCTTTTCTCTAGGTAGAAAATCCTGACTGTTTAACAGCAAAAATGTGGACAAGTTGATGTTCCTTATGCACAGCAGAAGATCAACAAACTGTTCTAGTTTCCATCTTCAGGTATAAGACTGACATTTAAACCTGTGCTGTTGTGGACACTTGCATTTGGCACTATTTGAAAAGGAAAAAGTGGCCCCTGTACATTCCAGAAGATGCTCAGTACTAGTCTAAAACAGAGATTAGAGAAGGATTTTTTTTCATTTACAAGTACTATCACAGATTAGTCTGGTACAGCTGAAATAAAGACATTATTTTAGTTGTGTTTTGTTTTACATTTGATTGTTGGGTCATTTCTGCCTCTGCTACAAAGGCACAGTGAAGAAAATTAGCTGCAGAATCCTGGCTAAACTATATCAATTTTAACGCTGTTTGACACAGTGTTTAAATGAGTCTGAATGTACCTTTTCCTGTTTCTGCTTGGAAGCTATGGAAATGTCTGCAAAGCAGGAAGGAACTTCAACGATCAACATAGTATTGCCAAAAACATATTTACATTTCAGCTTTGCTTATATGATACTGATTTATTCTATCTTTGAGATATAGGCCTGGAAGAAAGCCAAGTCCTGATATCATGCATGGACATCATCGTCAGAATTGGTGACACTTTCTTCAAGATGACAGAGGAATTTTTCCTAGAAGTTAAATAAACTTAAAATTCTATCAGCTTTTGATCATGCTTTTCTCTTTGACCAAAGATGGGGGTAAGGAGGTAACAAACCTGCCAGTCATGTTTGTACATACTGACTGAAAGCCAATTTTTACTATTTGGGCACAACAAATAACCTATTTCTTTGGGCTTTATCTATGTTAATAGAAACACAGATAGGGAAAGCTACCACCCTCTGCTTGAATCTGGCTCAGGGTTCAGAAAGAGACTTTTCAGAGGCAGACCAATGGAGAAATTCTGTATGAAAGCTCAGTGGTTTTAAGTCTATCTTTAAAAGATACTTAATATCAGTGGAACAGATGATATACAGACTTATAGACAGGGAATTGTGGAGTTGGAAACTTAGTGGTATCTGTTAATTTGTGTCATAGCGATGACTCTTTTACATGACGTGTAACACTTCAAGAAAGTATTGCTGGAAAAGTGCAAATGATGTGGATGTCTCTCATAAGTCAGATAAGAAAGATTGTTTCCTGAGGGAGTTCCAGGACAGATGGCATTTGCAAATGAAATGGCAGTGATGACAGAATTTGCCCAAGCAGATGTAAGCTGCTTCCAGGGAAACAAGAAGTTGTTGAATGAAGCAGGATCAGCATCAACACCTATTAGAATGGTCCATCTGAAAAGATGCTCAGATAACCATTACGTTACACTCTGACAGCTAGGAGACCACAGTGTTGTTAGTTTCTGGATTGGAGATCAGTTTTTTCCAAGGAGAGCAGTCAGTGAAGAAGAAGGAATGGAAGAAACATATGCAGCAGGAGTAAACTGATAGATGCAAACCATCAACTGCTGCATGCAACATGGACAATACAGAAATACAGTCCTGAACTTCAGGGTTTCCATTACTGCTACTCTATTAAGATAATTAATATTTGTACAATGGATCTGTCAAGGATCAATTCCTTTAGAGTATCAGGGAAATATATTTGTTTCTGAAAGTCTTCAGGCACTTTTGCTTTGGTTGCACAGGAGAAACTTTGGAATCTGATAGTATATTTAGGTATATTAGTGACACCTTTACTATGATGGACAGTGCTGAACAAGTCCAGAATGTACTTTGGACTAAAAGCTGCTTCAAATCCATATTACATAACTGAGTCACTGTTAAACGATTTCCATAGGAATAAAATATTTTACTGGATATTTTAAGTAAAATAGCATCTTAGACTGCAGTTTAGCAGATGTATAAGTGTAATTAAGCAGCTTCATAGTTTTTAGGCTAGTTTTGTATTACAGGAACTAGTTTCATCTCCCAAAGAAAGATACAGAAGCGAAGGATCCCAATCATGCATTTCATCTATTTGCCTAGCTCCAGACATTAGGGTGAGACAGTCCAGAAATTTGCAGAAATAGAGTATGATAGTGACTAGGCTTAGTAACAGTTTCAAAAACCATGTTGAGAGTTTTCATTATAAGGAAGTGGATGACAGTTATTCACATCTTGCTTAACATTGATTCAACTTTATGGAAAGGTGGTAAAGCTTTTAGTTCTGAGTTAAAGACAATTTTGTGGGATAATTGTGTATGTCAAATTCATTTATGACTGGTGTATTACAAAAGAATAACAATATTACCCTGTTTTGCAATGTGTTATTTGTTAAGGTAGTTTGGTCCACCCTGATATGTTCATGGAGTAAGACAAAGCATTGGGGTATAAGCAGTTGTCATTTCTAGATGTGCTGTCAGTAAAACCTTCAGGCATCTACAGGCATCACACCGGAATTCTGGTTTTGTTTAAGATGAAATATCAATGGAGGCAAAGATGTTGTAGATTCTCTTACCTTGGTTGAACCAAGAGCAAAACAGATGTTGTTTTCTAGAGTAAAACATTACAGAAACAATAGAGGGATGTGCTAATTGTCTGCACCATTCTGAAAACAGACTACAGATTTCCAGTGTATCAACATTTGACTAGATCCAGTCAGCTATTAATATACAGGCTGAAATGTTCTTAGTTATGAAGACCCAGTCTATTTTGGAGAGAAATCTGGAATATTTGTAAAGGATATTTGTGTCTTGAGGAATTTGACTATCACACACTATGATCACATTATCAAGACTGAAACTGAATCAATTGAATTTATATAAAAATGTGCATGTATAAGTAGCATATAACTGAGTTTTAATATAACAGAAACAACTTAGTTAAGTCTGAACATCAGCAGGTTTATTGTGCTATACCTTTCAACATGTATTATTTGCAGTGGTTTATATTTTTCCTGGTTTTGTTATACTGAAAAAACTCCAAACTAACAACCAAAATGAGGCATTCTTTCAAAGTCAAGTGGGAATTAGTAATATTTTTACCAGAGTTTCACTTGCAAGAATCTTGCAGGTTTCCTTGTGTAAGTTGTTGAACATTTCTGAGTAGGCTTTACTCTTCTTTTTACAGCAGTAAAGAGTTAAAATGAATTAAAGGAAGAAGTGCATAGTAGTTCTATACAGTACTACCCTAGCATATATTTAATTTTGGCATTTAATGTTATTGGTATAAACATTAATAAGACTCGAGTACTGTATGCTTTCCAAAATTATGCATTCCCTCTGAATACTAAATATCTCAACATCTGGACTTGTTTCCTTTTCTCCCATAAGTAATATATAAAGACTCATAGAATAGAATCATAGAATCAAATAATTGTTTATGTTGAAAAAGACTCTTAAGATCATAAAGTCCAATGGTTAACCTAACACAGCCAAGTCCACCACTAAAACAAGTGCCACTTCTACACTTGTTTTAAATAAGTCCAGGGATGGTGACTCCACCACTTCCCTGGGCAGCTTATTCCCAAGTTTGATATCCCTTTCTGTGAAGAAATTTTTTCTAACATCCAATCTAAACTTCCCCTGGTGCAACCTGAAGCCATCTCCTCTTGTCCTGTCACTTGTAAATTGGGAGAAGAGATTTGCTACAGCCTCCTTTCAGGGAGATGTAGAGAGTGATAAGATTTCCTGAGTCTCCTTTTCTCCAACCTAAACAACCCCAGCTGCCTCAGTGGCTCCTCATAAGACTTGTGCTCTGTTCTTCTTTGGACATGCTGCATAAGATACAGTGAACTTTACCATATAAATCATTTACTCACCTTACCAGAAAGCAACATAGTAATGATTGAATAATAACATACATATATGCATTTTCATGTATATTTGCTTTTGACGGTTGTATTAAAGAAGGTTTAGTCCCTGTTCAACTATGCCTTCCGACCAGCACAGGTGCATATGTCTATGGGCTTTGTACACAATAGGGTGAGAGGATCTTTTTGTTCTGTAAAAGAGCTGGAGTACTTATATTGTATGTCACAATTAGGTTTGGCTGTCAACTGTGTGCTAACAACGTGAAGTGCCATCCACTGTGTAACACCATATATAATATTCATGACCTCAGTGCTTGTTGGAGGCTGATCATATTGAAGTGGCTTCAGAAAGAATCATATTTCATATATACCTGTTTTGTGTACTTTTTTTTCCAACAACAAAACAAACACATAATAGATTGCTTCCATGTATTACCACGTTTTTTGTGTTCATCCACATACAGGACAAATGTGATGTCAGGCTGCTATGGGTAAAAGATGTGGTGCTAGACAGCATTATTAGCAAACATATTACAAATAATTTCACATACATGAGAAGACTCTTCTGGCTATTTAACTTGAAAGTTAATGAAGAAGAAAACTTGCCCTTTACTAGTGTTACAAGTTTCGCACAGCTCCTGTTTCACCATACGTCAATTCCTCTTGCTTCTTCATAATATCAGTACCATCATGTTTGCTGTTTCCATTATTCCTCATACAAACACATACACCACCACTGGCAGACACCAAAAACCATGAAATACATATGTTTTGGCAGATTAATCAGGGCCAACACACAGACCTGCACACTGATACGTGGTCATTCATACTATTAAATTCTTAACATGGCCCCTGAAATAATTTTGGCCTCATCAACCAGCACTCTCAGACACTATTCCCAGGCACAGTTTGATGCTTGTCATGGGCCAGGGACTCCTCCTCATAAGCAATCTGGATGCGGTTTCTACAGTTTGGGACAGAAGAGTATTTGTCTGTACAGAAATAAGCTGTGCCAAGGCAGCTGGCAGCAGGGCCAAGGAATAGTTTGTGGTGCATTTTCTTCATTAGCACAGGCACAGGCACAGAGACATTCAAAGACAATGAATAACATATACTCCCCATGTAACTACACCTATTTGGATTCCACATCCTTGTTCATAGCTTTGGAATGTGCTGAGCTATGCTTAACCATTCAGAATCCAGCATGATTTACACACTAATGCAGAAGGCTTTATATATTTATTTTTAATTAAGGGAAGAGGATGATTAAAATCAATCTAATGTTTTATTAAGGCAATGCTTTGTGATAGCATTTCTTTCATAATGGTGTTCTGTGGGAGTCACATGTGATACTGTACAAATTATGTCAAACTCTGTCTAATTCCCAGAAGCATTTTAAGATGAATTGATGCAGGAGGTACGCTCCAGCCTGAGTGTTGCATGTCATTTGTTTTGTGACATTCAAGGCTGCAGCTAAATCCCTGAATGTCAGAGAGACATTCAGAATTTTGTGCAGTACAGTCTGCAGAGAGTGTCTGACCTTCACTCTGGTACTTGCTGGGGGCATTCTAGTCTTCTGAATGCTCATAGGAGGCCACAGATACCTGTGGCCTGTTTTGGCAGAACATAAAATCTAGTGCTGAGCAATTTTCAGTTCAGACAGAGCTTGAAATGCAAGCAAGCCATGCTTTTTTCAGCACAAAATACCAGGTGGCACTTAGACTTCTAGGTCTACTTCCAGTTTCTGCAGTCTTAAAAGATGAGGACCTACCCTGGCTGACTTAGTGGATTTTGGATTAAGTTCTGTATAATGTCTGAAGATGGTGCAAACTTCCTGAAAACCAATTCCTCATCTACTAAATTTGTAATTATGAGTATGTCCTCCTAATAAACATGTGCTCTTTGCATCCATCAGAACTATCTCACATAGAACTTCCAGGCAGAAAAAAAATCCTTATGCTTTTCAGCTACAATCTGTTTATTTGACAGAACTAATTATGTATTTTTCTCTGCTTAATCTTTTCTTTTCTTTTCTTTTCTTTTCTTTTCTTTTCTTTTCTTTTCTTTTCTTTTCTTTTCTTTTCTTTTCTTTTC